>VMTU01000328.1:0-77599 GCA_016759055.1 Paramecium bursaria | reverse complement strand
AAGCAGAGAATGAAAGATTAGATTTAGAGTTAAAGTAGAGAATAAGTGAAATCGAGTATCTTAACTTAACTTTAGTCAGTTAAGATGAAAGAAATAGAATACAATAGATGCAAATAGAGGAATTGCAAATATAATTATCAGAATATAAGATTAATTATTAACAACTAGAGGAGGATTATAATAGATTGTAAGCCAAGAATGAACAATTAGAAAATAAAAGCGCTTTAATCTCATCTGAGATAGATAGAATGAAGACAGTTGTTAAGTATAAATAAAATGAAATTGATAAACTAAAAAAGTAATTGGCAGTGTTAGAGATAGAAAAGAAATTTTCAGAATAGCAAATATAAGATTTTCAATAGGCTATTGGCTAGTCTCAATAAGAAATTATAGAGCTAAATGAACTATTAAAGGATAGAAACAAATAACTTTAATAACTTAATAATACAATAATTGTTCAAAATCACTAATTAGGGGAAATTAAGGCGTTGGAGAAATATGTGTAAGATCAATAAAAGAGAATAAATGAATTATAATAGAAATTACTAGAGAATTAATTATAATTGGTTGCTAAGGATAATGAATTATTGGGAATTAAGGCATTATAATTATAAATATAAGAGTAATAGGCATAAGAAGATTTACTAAATAATGAAATTTAGAGGCTATAAAATGATGTTAAATCAAAATTAAAACAAATAGAAGATTAAAGAGACTAATAATCAAAATTATAAGATGAGTTGAACATTTTAAGATCATAATAAAAAAATTTAATTGATATCGAGCAAAGATTACAAGCATCTGTTGAGGAGAATAATAGATTGAAATCCTAAGTAGATGACAAGTAAAATACAAACCCCAAGGATTTTAAATTTGTTCAATCTTTTACATCATCCATTACTGTTAATTCCAATAATACCAATTTTGGTCAAACATTATAATTCCCTGATTTCTCTGAAATTGATAGGCTCAAGGCTGAGATAAGAAACAAAGATAATGAAATAACTTAATTGAAGAATTAGATAATATTATTATAAAATGGGCTTTAGACTTCAAATGATATGATAACTACATTATAGAATAGGATTCAAACATAACTCAAAGAGAATGAGGATGTAAGGCAATAAAAGTTTGTGTTAGAATTGCAGGTTTAAGATACCAAGACTTTGGAGGAAAGACTTTAAAATGCAGAAAAACAAATAATCTAAGTTAGGAATGATAATGATAGAATCCTGAGAGAGTTCAAGGATAAAAGTAAACTCTATGATGAGGCAAGAGCAAAAATTGCTAAAATGGAAACACAACTATCTGAAATAAGGGAATTATAATCAAAATTAAAAGAAACAGAGAATAAATTATTGTTTGCCTAACAAACCAATGATACTTTAAATTAATAATTACAAGAAAGAACACAAGAAGGTTAAAAATTGAGATAGGATCTGAATGAAAACATAAACAAGTATAATGCCGTTATCTAAGATTATGATAAATTAAATTAGGAGTAATATTTTATTTCATATAAACTAGATTAAAGATAGCATAAAGCAGAATAGAGTTATTATAAAAGGAAAAACAAGATTTAGAAGTCAAAGCTAGTTTAGTGGATTAATCATAATAAAATCTTATTTAACTAGATCAAGAATTCCAAGATGTATCACTCAAAAAGTAGAATCTAGAATAATAATTGCAATAATAAGCCTTACAATTGAATGATTACAGAACATTATAAGAGAAAGTAAGATTTTTATCAAATGAAATCTAAAAACTTAATATAAAATAAAGTAATTCTGAAGATGAATTGAATAATTTTAGAAAAAGAGGATAGGAAAATTAAGATCTCAATAGATAGTTGGTTGATAGGAGTAACTAAGTTAAGGAGTTGTAAAAAGAATTGGAAATCCTGCAGAGATAATAAGGATGAAATTATAAAAATATAAAATAATATTTAATGGATATTGATTCAGACTTCAAATACTCACAAAAAACTGTAACTTAACAAAACCACAGACTTCAAATCTCGATCGTGGTGATGGGAATCAGTACTTTAAATATCATAATGTAGTACTTCTGTTATGTGGACCAATCATATATTTCAGTACCTAGAAATCTGAGCATAAACCGTGGTTGAGACCTGTGATAGAGGCAGATGTCGTTTTAATTAAATTACCTTATCTAAATGATTTTATTAGTAAACATAGGTTCAATTACAAATGGGCTCCAGATGAATATAAAATATAAGGGAGTAATTTTACAGTGCTTGAGAATTATGCAGGGGAACATGTCAAAGGAAAACCTCATGGATAAGGTATTAATACAAATACTTCAATAGGAATGCAAATATTGGAAGATCTGATCGTTGAAGGATATTTCGCTCATGGAACTCCTATTTATGGAGCTTTATACTTCTAAAGACCAGACTTAGAGGGCTAAGTGGTTATTGGCCCAATTCAAGGAAGGAGAGTTATTGGATATGGATGGATGACATATAGTTACGGAATACATTATTATATAGGAGACATCGTTAATAATTTAAGGGAAGGGAAAGGGTTCCAACTATATAACAATTATTAATCGTATATTAGATTATAAAATTTTAGATATAATGGAGAATGGAAAAATGATAAATAATAGGGCTTTGGAAGATATACATACGCAGATGGTAGTTATATGGAAGGGCCATTTGATAATGGATTGGAACATGGTGTATTTAAATACTATGTTGACGAAAAATTGACTAAAACAATAGTATATGATTGTGGAGTAAAAACAAATGAATATTGAAATCATTATTTTCTTATATTATAAAATATAATTCCCACCATTATTAATTCAAATATTGTTATTTCGGTGATGAATTAGAAATCAAAAGATAATATGTTTGCCATAATGTAGTATATGGTATACCCAAAAAATGCTAACGCTATTCCCTTGAGTTAGGAATTCCTGAACTTCTGATGAAATTTAATATTATAAAGTGAATTAAATTAGTAATGCAAAAATGCACCACATGTAGCAAAATATAGTGGTGGTAATATAATTATAGCAGAAACATGAATAAGTGTTTTAAAGGCCCAAAAAGCTAAGAATATCACAAGTTGTAGCAAACCTACATTGTAACTAAAACAAAGTAAAATCTAAATTATAGTTAAAAGTTTTGTAATCGTATTCATCCAGCAGTCTTATAACTTATGTTTTGGGATACTTTTGGAACAATGCCAACAAAATTTGTATTTGCATGATTAACATGTCATTTCTGAACAACCACCATTTTTTTCAATTGTAGCATTGCAATTGGGACAATCTTATGTTTTCAGGAACTTAGTAAGAGTTGTAAGATAGGTATTTAATTTATTATAACCCTAAGTTCTCCATACAGTATTGCATAAAGGACAACAAATTGTTTGATTTTTCTTTTCAATAAATCCAGCAAATTAACATCCATTTGTCGGACACTGATATACATCATCTTGTTTTTGAATGTATTTCCTTAACAATATTTCTTATATTATAGGTTCATATTGAGTATGATATGTTATTTTTATCCAATCTTATTTTTCTAAACATGACAAGCATTTCTATTCATCATTTACTTTGGCATATTTTATCAAACATTCATAACAATATTAGCAAGTGCAGTCTAGTTTTATCATTGCTACATCTTCATAACATACAAGGCAAACCATTAATTAAATTATGTTGCCTCAACTCATTTAATATTTAAAGAGTATTTATTTTCTGACAAGGAAAAAACATTATTGAATATAATTAATAAGAATATAAATTAGGTGATCATTTGTTTTTTTCATTTAACATTATGACAATAATTATAAATAAATGATTTTAATAAAGGCCATGCAGAGTCTGCGATAAAAGCCTGCTGAACCTCCTAGAGTAGACCCTAACTTAGTATACAGTATTTTGTAAATAGAAGAAATTTTTCATGAAGGCAATTATAATTTGAATCATGTTAACCAATTATTACAATTATATTCATAACTAGTTGAGTACTTTGATAATTCTAATTCAGCTATAAGAACTTATTTCTTGGAAAAAATGTAGTTTTTAGTTACTAGACCTTAAACAATAAAATTAATGGCATAAGGAGATTAAGATGATATGATCAGATACACATAATTTAGAACATCATTCAGATAGATCAAATAAGAGGAGGAAAACAGATTCAATAGACCATTTTTAGCCACATAACAGATAGAGGAAAAACCTAAAATGAGATTTAGTATATAGAAATCAAAAGAATAAAGGGCATTATAAATGCAAATACACATCTAAATAGAGGAAAATAAACCTGAGGCTAAAAAGGATTTAAAACAACTGATTAGGGAGTACGAGTAAACTTCAAGAGAATACGATATAACAATTAGATAATAATTAAATGAATAAAACGACTAACTTAAAAAGAGGGTTCAATAAAGATCTAAGAACAGAGAAAGATCCTCTTCTCAAGTATTTTAAAAGATTGAACCTCTTTCGAATTCATAACTCAACCGAATGAAACTTATAAATTAAATTGAGGAATCTATGAATTTTATGAGACTATCTATATAAAAGTAAAGAAGATGAAATATAAACTTTATTTGATATTAATCATAAGTTCTCAAATTTTTCCCGAATCATCAACTTTTTTTTGTGGTTCTGAATACTGATAAATTATATCCCACGATATACTCATTTTATTTTAATTAATTTTTCTTTAACTAATTTTATACTGATTTAATGATTTAAGTGATAGAATAATGAAAGATATTTCATTAATTATTTATACATTTTATGAAAACTATTGGCCTTATTGTTCTAGTGTTGCTTATCATACAAACCCAAGCCTGCATTCCTCATCATGGAGGAGGAGGAGATCTTTGTGACCATAAGTATAGGATGTGCTTAGATAGATGTTAAAGGTTAAAAACATTTTGATGATTAGAATCAAACATTTAGCTTCAAAAGGAATTTGTATAGGTGTCTGTTTCACTATGTGTAAAGCGTGCAAATCGTAAGGATGAATATTTGATTCCTATTAACAATTTTTTTATATCTAATGTTAGTATGTTTTAGACTAACTCTGATATAAAAACTAATCTAAGATAGATGGAATTATAAAATATTGTAATAGAGAAATGAAATCCATTATTTATATATATAACAATTCAACTCTGTAATTCTAGTATCTAAACAATATCAGCATCTATCCTTATTATTTTACCAGCCATAATTACATTTCTTGGGGTATCTCCGATTTATGTTGAAATTTAAATGCTTTATGCTTATCAATTCAAAATTTATGAACTCACAAAATTTATATAAACATATATAACAATAATTTTGATATCGTTTATACTTGTAATGTAAGTGATAGAATTTTTATGATATTAATTAATAATAATAGAGTTTATGATGCCTAATAGTCAATTCGTTATAATTTTGCTTTTACTCCACACACAAGAATGTCTTTCTTCTTTAGAAAACTATGATCATTCATTAAGATTAATAGAATAAAGATGTGCAAAGTTTTCATTATAATATATATAGAATTATATCTAAAGCTGGATATGACCGTTGTTTGTTTCACTATATTAAGAGCATGCATATACTAGATTATTATTAAAGGCATATGTTGAATTCAGAGAGGGAATAATATAATATTGTAATTGAAAATTGAAATCCAATATTGATATATATAACAATTCAACTCTGTAATTCTAGTATCTAAACTATATCAGCATCTATCCTGATTATTTTACCAGCCATAATTACATTTCTTGGGGTACCTCCGATTTAAGTTGATATTTAAATGCTTTATTATTAGTTAGATTTTAAATCAATTATGTGAACAATATCCCCACAAACTTTAATCACATATTCCATTTTAGGCAATATGTATATTTCATCATCCATTATTGAAGGCTCATCAAATTATTTACACACTATTCCACTTTGCAATCCATTTTGTGTTTATAATTGTTTTACATTCAATACCAAGATTTTCTTAATTTATGATATATTTACATTTTATTGATAGGATTTGGGATCACTTCTCTCTATCAGTACAAAACTACCTCTTAATGGTAAATAATATAAATTCCTTACACTATATACTCCTAATTAATTAAAGTTTAAATTAAGGATTATATTACATTTGTCATCCATATCTATCAATAATAACAGTAACTCCCCTAAGCCTTAATCTTTTTTGGTCTTACATACAACCAACATATTATTAAGTCTTGCATGATGGACATTCTCACTAGAAATTAATACATATTTGTTACTTATCAGTATAAACTATTGGTGATAATATTTAATTTTCTGATGCATCGATTTTGAACTAGTATTATTCCTTTATAGTATTTATATTGTAGAACTTCAGATATCGATATTTTGGATATTTAGAACCAGTTATTGAAAATTAAGTTTAGGGTTGGCCCGCTAAGCACAGTTATTCTCTATCCAACATGAATGCTAAGGAACTATAAATATATATAAATAATACGTTAATTCACTAAAGTCTGCAATTTTAATTGTCTATTTTAATTTCATGGTTTCCACACTAAATATTCTTAATATGTTATCTTTTCCTTAAGTCATAAATTGTTTTTCATTCATATCCGGCCATTCGTATATATTCAAAACTTCAGCTTTCTTCAGATCGTTATGATCATGGATTGTGCCAACTTCAGAGTTCATTGTCAAACTCCATACCTTAATGATATCCTTATCTCCAACTGTTAACAAGTAGGAGTGATCCTTAAATAAGAACACTAATTTAACAACTTGATATGTATTGAATATGGCTACTCTTTTAAAATTTGGTTAAATAATATTCTATTATTGTATAGATTCCAGTTTTGGGCTCTTTTCTATTTATATAGGTGTATTGTTTAAAAAATTTTGCTTAATTTATTTGAATTCTGATAAATCCTTATTATGTATTATCTCAGATTGATACATTCTTTACTTATAGTTTTCTTATTTAGGTTATGATGCTTTTTTTTATGTTATGGGCTCATCTATCTGTTCTTAATCCTTCATATGATCCTATTCTTTTTATTGCTCGACACCTTATTCGGGTATAAGGGTAGGTGATTTCATTTTATGAGTTTATTCTTCATCTATTTTTTCTATTTTGCTCTCTCTTCTTTTTTCTTCAACATTATTTTGAATTACTACAGTTTTCTTTTTCACTGGTTCAGGCTTTCTTTATGGAGACATTATTTCATTCTCATATTTGGGTTTTTTATGTATAATGCTCAGAGGTACGTAAATTTATAGGAAATAACATTAATTATTTGCTTGGATTAATACAACATCATTTTCTCCAACGGTATGAATATAAATTTGCTAACTTGTTTATGTATACTCGATTGCTTTATACTTTTCTCTTATGTAATTGATAGCAGCTTTCTTTTCATCGTCTTAAAATTGTTAAAAATTAAATTTTTATGCGATCAATAAAGAAGTTGAAAATTATTACACTTGATAATTTTGGCTATTAATAAAATCTATCTTAACTTCATTTCTTTACAATCTATCTACATTATAAACCCATTAGTCGTCTTCATCCTCAAAATTTTATGTAATCACAATTAATTTATTGTTGTTCGTATATGATCTAAAATTCGATGATGAAAACAATTTAAGAGTAACTTTAATCACTATATCCCCACATGGATCAATAGTTCCAGTTTGTGGTTCAATTTAAAAAATCATAGGATTTGGTGAAATGATTTGAAATCCTACAATGTTTATAGTTAGATTTTGTATTTTGAATTCTCTCTCTAAGTTATCAATTCCAAACACCATATTATTGGCCTCTATCTCTATTAATTCATCCATGGATAGATATTTTTTGGTGATTTACTTATTTCTGATTTATAATATATTAAAATTAAAATAAGGATGTCAATTACTTATTATGAACCACCAAAATAGACTGAAGAGGCATCTGGAGACTTTCAATAAATAATATCATTTATGGCAGCATTTTCAGGATAATGGATGAGAAGTAAATTATTAGTTTGGGTTGCACTATTTATGTTGCTATCATCGTTTGCGACAATGAAATCCAGATCTGCAAATTACATGCAATTAATTTTAAATTTAGGTTTAGTAATGATGGGATTCATGAGTTTATACGTGTGGATACCTAGATAAGACGCTCTTATGTAATAATAATGATATTTCATAATATAATCCCATTTCTATCGTTAATATAATCTAAGTATGCTCCAAACATTTTAAGTGCCTTTTTTGATAGGTAACTATTTACAAAAGTAAAATAATAAACCTATTCATCTGCTCCTTTTGACGTATCCATTAATACAACAACCAAAGTTGAATTCTCTTCGTCATCTATTGTTTTTACTTTATCTTCTTTGATTTGCACATCTCTCAGTATTTCTCCTCTTGTAACTAAATGAATCTTAATATTATCTGAGGTTATTTTATCCTATAAAAATTCAAAGTTAATCTCAATATTTAAAAGTTCCATGACCACCCAACAGTTAGTATAAAAAACTAAAATACAACGTTTTGGCTATGGTATTGCTGCTTCATCAACAAAGTCAACCTCAAAGTTCTATAAATGAACTTATCTGAATAATTCTGAACAATTAGGGTGATGTTGTGAAAATATTTTCAGTAACACCATTTATACTATCCATTCATTAATACTTCTATTAACCACGTTTGCCAGTCTATCAGACTCAAACTTCTTGCATATAATTGAGAATAGTTTCTTTAATTCCTACCCAGTTAATGGATAGTAGAATCCAAGTACTTGGGACAAAGATAGAATAATCTTCAATAAATAAGTTTGATCTTCGACTTAGGCTAATTTTTTATCTAGCTTTTGAACACATGTCACTAGTTCATGAAAAAAACTTAATGATATGGTTTTAGAACCGCAATTAACCATAAATTTGTATATTTTTTCTTTTATACTCTAATCCGTTGTTAGTTTCTGAGATGCAAATATTTAAAATTATTTAAATATCAGGATTATAGTTTTAAAGATGCCATTAACCAATTTTAATTGACCTTCAAGTTATTTTTTATCTAAACATTCAATTATCTCTTTGAAATCACTCATTATAGTTTAAATAACTTAAAATAATAATGAGACATTCTCAATTTGCTCTTATAAACTTAAAGGTGTTTTATAAAACTCTAAAACATTCTTTTTAACCTATTCTGTAAGTTCTTTCAATTCTTTGTCCATTTCGAATCGCTATTTTTCAAATTCCTATCCTTTTTATTATGAGTCTTAAAGCTTTTTGAACTTTTTTTGAAGGACCTCGAGAGGATGAGTCTCAATTCTTTCAATATTATTATAAAGCATTATCTATTTAAATATCATTCGTTATATTTTAAATAACTTTTATGACACCATTCCATTATACCATTCCGATATAGCACATAATTTTATATATCCAATCAGTTTATACTTTTATTGTATCTCAGCTAATGCGTTATTTTACAGCTCTGTATTTGGAGCATTAATTATAGATGAATAGCAACAATAAAAGAAGGCACTAGTAATAAGTGCAATTTTAGTCTTTTAACTAGCTGGATTACTCATAAATGTATAAAATTCATTTATATCTTTAATTTCAGCCAAATCAATCATTGAGTTAGCAATAGTCTTCTTCTTTTATATAGTTTCAAAGAAATGACTCTAATATTAAGCTACATTTATTCTTTGCCCTATTTTTTAACCTACAAGTTAAGTATGTAGAGCATGCCTACTGAATGCATGTTTTAAGAACGTTGAATTCTATTCTACTTGATCTTCAAACTATAATAAGGAATCTTCCTCAATTTCTTTTAAATCTAATTTTATGTTTGCCTTATCAGTTAACTTTTTCAAGCATATCAACAATCTATCAACACCATTCTGAGAGGAAAATATAGTATGTTAGACTTCAAAAGAACTTATCAGATCATCAAATTCTACATTACCCTTTCCTTCTTCATCTTCTTATTATTTTTTTTCTTTATTTTTATCCTTTTTCTCTTTGTTATCGTTTTTCTTCAACTGATCCTTGAGAGTCTGGTTTTGAAGAGCAAATTTTTAATTTTTCAAGATCTATTCCACTTTTCTTTTGACTTCTTCTAATCGTCTCTTACTTAATTTCCATTTACCCCACATAGATACTGCATTTTTGAAAAACTCCTACTAAAAGTCTAGTTTGATTGCTAAAGAGTCCTCTAATTTTAATTTCTTTTCTTCTGGTAACATAATTTTTGCATACGTTGTAGTATCTAGGATTCGACCAATTTGTATTAAGTTTCTAAAAAATGATAAATGAAAGGGATTGACAGGGGATGTATCAGCTAAATTTATTGTAAAATAGACTACCTTCGAATGATTAAAATATTGGCTGCATGATGAGACATACTTATTCCGTACAAATAGGCCATATGCTATCTCTAAGATACATATCCTCATAAATTATTGCTTTATTCAAGCTATTAGTTGCTTCATAATGGGTTAATTGAGGTCTCATTTGGTTGTATCCTGAAAATTATTACAACTGTGTATTAATGATTAAAATTTACTAAAAACACACATGATACACTAAGTCCTATCTTTTCATTAGTCTATTCCTCATCACCTGAAGTGTTTCTCATCATATTTGTGCATAATCTAATATATTAATAATAAATTACATTTAATGGCATACTTTGACGACATTAACAAAAAATTATCTATTCTATCCTGTTAATATAAGTTTTGTAATTTCATTGGTTTTATCACTAATGACTTAGCAAAATATTAACAGTAATGTCGATATTTCATTCTCCCCTAGGCCATCTGGCAATAATTTCCATAATTGCTATAAAACTCTAAGCATGATTTTAGCATCTTCGATATCCCATTTATTAAATGATATTTTTTATAGTAAATTTGATACTTTGACTCTTATTTATTCATTTGGAGCTTGTAAGCATTACAAAATAATATTCTTATAATTTTATATTTCTAAAAGGTCCTGAGTCACACATAGAATTTATTTTAAGTTTGGATTTTTGTTATTTTCTGAATATTCCTTGACTGTGGTAAATAGTTCTAATATTGATTATACACAATATTGCAATTCTCTAGTAGGCATATAACTGAAACTGAATTCAGCTGGAATACCTGTAGGTCCATAGAGTTTTGAGAACATTATTAATTCATTATAAAATGTAGGTGTTAACATTTATAATACGGGAGCTAGTTATTCAGAGCTTTTCAGCATTTCTTATACCATCAAATTGCTTTTCTCATTTATTAAGGAGAATTATCCCTGTATGATATTTGAAAAGAACAAACACAAAGAACCATATATGTAGGGATCTAATTTTTTATGTACTAATAAGGCACAACAATTTGAAATTACCTTATTATTTTCTAATCCTTCTTTCTAAGTGTTGATTATTTATCCATAAACAAGGAATAGTATACCGAATTTCCTGTTCTATATTTAACATTATTCAGGGGTTTTTACTTCTGGGCTTAGTGTAAAACTGTATTTCAGTTCTGGACCTATAAATTCCTGATAAGTTATATCAATCATATTTTCAATGAATTTTCTGAGCTCTAATATCTAATCTTCTTTTCCTAGATCTTTAATTTTTTTGGCTTTGTATACCATTTCAAGTACAAATACTATTAATCTATTTCTGTTTTGTGCCTCTTCGGGGATTTGCTTCATTTTCTATAATTTCATTTTAATTGCATCAGGTTTCTATTCCTTCTTGTCATCTGGTCTGGTTGTTCTTTTACGAGCATTCTCATCAGGAGCTAATTAAATATCTGAACATTAGTTTAATATATTGAGGACTCCCTTGAGATTAATTTAAGTTTATAGTGTATTAGCAAATTATTTATCATGAGAACATTTACTAATAAGTTCTAAACAAGCATCTATTTAAGGCAGTAGTTTGACTGGCAGAGTTTTAATTTTATCTACTTTAGGGGCTGGTTTTTCCTCCTACTTTACATTAGATTTTTCTTTATTATCAGACTTACCTTATTCAACTTAATTAGATTATTTTCTGGTTGCCTACTCTTATTGTTATTATTATTCTAATAATTGCTATTATAGTTATTATTAAATTTATTATTGGTTTTAGGGTTCTTCTGGCTATTCTTAATCCACATTATCAAATTTAGTAAATATTTATTTTAGCCAATTGACAAAATTCAATCTTAGTTTCTCTGACAACCAATCGCCTATGTCTATTTCTTTTGCAAAATCTATCAATCCTTTCATAACTTGAATTGGTATTAATTAAAAATCATCCTAATCCAGCATTCCTAGTACTGTTTATTTTATCGCTTTTTATAATGTTTTCCTTATCTCAACATTATTGCAATACAAGTCTCTTAGGGTTCTCATGCAGAGCTCACTTAATGATTCTTACTTTGGTTCTGTAACATTAACTAAATTTGTTAATGCCATAATCATGATTTTTTGTACAGGCTTTTGGTTTTCTATTATAAGTATACTATTTTATAGAAATTAGTTTATTTGATCTTGTATCTAATATTTGATATATTGATTGTCTGAATCAAAATTCTTGGCCCATAATTTTGGTTCTATAATAAGTTATGATATCAAGATGATCAAATCAGTGGAATTGTTAGCAGACTTATTAGGATTATTTAAACATTATTCTGTAATCTATATAAACCTAGATAAATATAAAATTTCTTCTCTTTTATCTTCCATATCTTTCCTCTTCTATTGTAACAATCTTATCTACTCTATTTCTTTATCAGCATCATTCAAATGCTTCTTTTCTTCATGTATTTTATTCAATTAAACTACCTATTTTATTGCTAATGTGAGCTTCCCATCCATATTACTATTATCAAATTTATTATTAAAAAATAATATAATAAATAATCATCTTTTATATCTCTTCGCCTAAAGAGCTGCTGGTAAACCTTCGAATGACATCTAGAGATCCCATTCTAACAATAGATATTAGTCATCTTATTTATGTAAAGCATCCAATATATGATTTTTATTTTACACAATTGAATAATTGACATCCAAATGTAATTCTTAAACTGTTTATAATTTCTTCTATTAGATTGCTCTATCTTCAAGCCTGAAAGAAGTAACCTATTAGGGAGGTTTTCCTCGTAGATGAACTCTTATAAAATAAGAACTAAATATATTGATAAGATTACTCAGTGAATAATAACAATCTTCTATCATCTTTAGGATCTGTAATTACTCCTTTAATTGGTTATTTTAGATTTGTGTAATGCAGAGGACATTTCTATAATTAATCTCTACAATATTTCATCATTCTCCACTCTTTTTCTAAATAGTTGTAGATAAATCCACTTATTGCTTAATTCACATAAGTAACCAGAACTAGTTTGGAGCTTCCTCTCACATAAAGGATATTACTCACCTTATTCTAGTTTAATTAACAGTCGATTTCATGTAATTTAGCATCTTTGATATTGAACACAACAAAAAACTAATTGTTGGGGTATGTAATTAATATATTCCTCTTATCTAAGAATTCCATAGTCTTAGGTTATCCGTTTGGCAATTAAACTAAAAACTTGTTTTACCCTTTATATTTATATTTATAGAGCCTGTTATTTTCATCAATAGCATAAAATATTTTTTGTTGAAATGTAATATTCTTAAAATGAGGAAATATTTTGAATTTTTTCAACTAATTATCCGAATCAATTTTTAAGAAAGTTGTTTGGTACGTTTAACCATAACATACATAATTGTTAAATACTTTAAGAAAATGAGCAGGTTAACTAAGTTCAATCTCATTTAGATAAACAGGATTTTAATTATCACCCAATCCTAAAATATCAATCGACTTTTGGTGATTTATAAACAACAAACTATTATTATAGACAAATTCAGAGTTCACGGTATAGACATGATACCAATCACTTTATTTAAATATACCACCTTCAAGCCTATGGAGACAAATATCACTTGTAACACCCCCTGATATTATTTTTTCTTATAATGCTTGAATTGCATATATATCGTGAGACTAACCTCTAGATTCTCCAATTTTAATATATTTCCCATTTTATTATCCTAATTAAACAATTTTGGAATCAACACCACTCGCATATAAAATATTTTCATGAGCAAACAATGCTAAAATATCACCCTCATGTGTTTATAATTATTAAATTTAGGTATTAAATGAAGTTTCATAAATAAATAGCTGTCCAATATTAGTGCCAACTATTAAATTATTATTTATAATTGCTAATTTCCAAGGAACAATTTTATTAGTCTCTGATATTTTGAAGTTTGAAACATTCAAAGACCAAGATTATTATAGAATTAAGTTTTTCTATAGATAAGATCTTAAAAACCCATTAGAAAATGATGCATATATTGTATCATGTTTGTGAGTTATTGATAAACATTATTCCTACAATTGCTGAGTTTAGCCTCTTTATATTATTTTATTTTAATCAAGTTCAAATACTCTTATGGAACCATCGCTACATCCAACTACAATAGAGTTATTAACAAATCCATCATAAATATTGATATTTTCTGGCAATTAGAATGATGAGATAGGTTTGATGCTATTTAAGTCAAATAATGAAATGTTTCCTGCTAAAAAAATTGCAATGAATTCTAAAATCCTTAAATATAAAATAAGATACAATTTTGGTCTATCCATATCAGTTATCTAACTACACTCAATACTGAAATATATTAACCAATCTTAATAAATGATGGATATTGTAATATTTCAATAAAACCATTCTCTTTTCCAACTATTACGAGATCATCTTTGACTGCTAAGGCAGTGATTGGTGATGGCAATACAGGAATTTTTAGATGTGTCAATTCAACATGGGCTTTTGCATGTGTTTTTAATTCTGGCTGTTCTTGCATAATATAAAATTAAAATTTTTTTATTAATAATCAATTTTCTGTTATTTCAGCATCTTCTTGGGCTAGCATTTAATAGGGAGGTAGGGCAGCTGCATGTAAAACATATCCAATTTGCAAATAAGACATAACGGTATCACCACCTTTGTAAATGTATAACAAATACGAGTTCCATAAGCACATTTATACATTGATGATTCGACATCAATATATTCTCCTCCAGCTTTGGCGTAAAAGTTACCAGCTCTCGAATGGACGTCGAATCCTGTTATTCCTTAAGCTAATACATTTTAATGGGTCTCGTAATTGAAGATGACTGGCACTTCTCGCTCAAATCTCTAAACTCTAAGCTTCTGTTTGTTTGAATTGTCCAAAAACGCATTGAAGTCGTTATCTGTTGCACCCACTGTTCCCATCAATGTGGCATAATCTGAACTTATAATAAATGCTATCCTTAAAGCATTCACATGACATCTATCTCTGGTGATCAATCTCAATGGCATTGAACTGCCAGTCGGCTTTCCTAATTAAACTTGTACAGTGTAAGTGAGACTGTCGAAAACTTCAATATCTGCTCCCACTAGGAATGCAGCAACTCTTGGTGTTGGAAACTTTAAGTAATAATCTAGAATAAAATCTTAAAATCTAGTTCCAAACCCTTATCGAAGTCTGTAGAGATCTTCAAAACTATAATTAACATATTGGACCTCTGCCTCACCATCTAATAATGCTACCCAACGAACCCTCATAACAGGCATTATTGCTGGACCCGTTATTATGTAATTTAAATAAAAACCACTTATTGTAACATCACTCACAAATGCTTAAAAATTTACATTTCTATTCTTGTGCCATTCAATTTCTTCTATCATAATTAACACCTAGGGTTTTCTCGTAAATCTCCTTGGAAATAATATTCGTGTATAAAGTTGAATTGGAAATTTAGGATTGAGGAATTTATCCTACCTATTTACTGTCCTATCAACTCCACTCTACCATTCTGTATAACCTTCATACCTCAATTATGCGTTTATCGCTTGTAAAAACAGAAATAATAACATTTAATAATAATTCATTCTTTAACTTTTTTCTAGATTGGATCAATGAAACTATCCATGCCAAATATATCATTGGCTTTTTCAAATTAAACTGGCTTGTCTCTTGTTGCAGATTTGCCCCTTTTAATTTATATAATAAAATTATTACCCATCATCAGCTTTTATTCCTGTATAAATTGATGCTTTTGCTCTGTCATTAAATAATGGTTTATCAAAAGCATCATACTCATCTTCCTCAGCAAATCCATGATCAAGTCCACTGGATCTATTGAACAACCTTTGATCATAAAGAGTGTTAGTCATAGTAGGTTAGGCCTATCCTAAAGCAATTTTTTCACTAATATCTCTCTCCTTATCTCTTAAGTCCTTCGACTTCTTTGATCCCATAGTTTCTAGTTTGTGTTCTCTTTCAAGCTCTCTCTTTCTAATATATCTTATTTATTCCCTAGCCTCTTACTCTTAAATTTCTCTCTCAGTCATATCTTCTACTTTTGTACTCTATTAGAGTAATTGCATTCTAATAATAAAATATAAATTACTTTTATTATCTTGCCTCTAAAGCCTTTTATCTTAATTCTTCCTCTTTTTCTTGGTGTTCTTTGTATGCCATCGATTTCAAAATTTTGTTTCTTTCTTCCAATTCTTTTCTTGATTATCTTTCTGCAATATAGAGTCCATCAGTCAACTGAGCAAATTTTGTATTTACTGTATGCTAATAGATTAAGATAAATATTAAATTATTACATGCTATAATGTTCTTCCGTCAGCAGACAATCTCATCTCTAATGGGATGGTGTATCCTTTTGCATTCTTCCAATTAGATATGCATGGAGGAATCTTCCAATCCAGCTAATCCTTGATTGTTAATTTTCTTGGGGGAGATCTCATCATAATTGGTGGTGGTGAACCTGGTCCCTTTGGAATTCTTTTGTGTCTAAATCTTGCAGGTTCCATAGGGTCAAGTTGAACTGTTTAAACTCTAAACAAATAAAAATGGTATTTACCTTATTATCTTTTCTTATGCACCATTTTTGTCATCAACTGATTTAGGAGTAAACTTAATGTATTGTTAATTAGTATAGTCTGAGTCTCTAAGCTATCCTCTAGTTGCACACTGCTTATCAAAAACAATTTATTCAAGCTTCTACTTAGTATGTGAAGCAATTTAATCACTAACTTCTTTAGACGGTTTTTAAAGTTCAGCCTCACTTAAATAAGTGTTCTTGAAGTTATGAGCGAATTAGTTTCCATCAGTTCCTCTGTATGGCCTAATCATAATATAATTTAAAAATAAATAATAATAAATGGAGAAGTTTTGTGAAAGTATTCCTGTTGAATGTTTTGCCATAATAATATTTGAATCTGTATCCATATTGATATTGATGCTAATCATAATAATTATGTATCGATAGCAAATCAAAGTGAAACAAGGTTAAATGTTGGTTGAGGTTGAACCCATTAGAATCGATAAATTAATATAAGAAGCATCTTTAGATCAATCATCCATCATTTAATGATTATAAATCAATTGGTTTACAAAACCCTACTATACTATAATTAAGCTATTTTTCTTTTATTGGTTTCGGTGTTTTAGCTTTCAAATATGGCACAAATTCTGGAGGATTGTTCTTAGCTAATTCGGGAAATAACTCAGGATGGTAACAATAAGGTGGTGGTGGTCTTATTGTCCTGTTTGGATTTTCTGTTTTAATGATATCAACAAAATATGTTTTCTTATATTTGTGGGGATCTCTTCTGAAAAATACAACACCCTTTTGATATGATTAAAATAATTACTTCTTCTTTTGAATGGATGGTGTGATCTCTACCATAAACTGTATTCTATCCTGGTTTCCATCTAAATCCTCTTTATCGAATTAGAATATCATTCGGGAATACTTCCTCTCCACCAAATTTTTTAACTCCCAATCTCTTACCAGCTGAGTCTTTTGTCTTTTAAGTTGAACTTGCCTGCATTTTAGTAGCGAATTGAAAGCATATTTTATTACTTAGCAATCTTAACATATGTGAAAAACAAAAAATAATATTAAAAAAATATTAGAGAATAAAGGAAAATATATCATTTTTAATAAAATGATTCAGTCTTTTATTTATTATATACTTATGGTCTTTTTTAGCTTCCGCTTCTGCTTCTTGTTTGAGTTAATAGTGTTTCTTTTATTATGTTTTTACGTTAGAGGAGACTGTTATTGTTGGAACTATTTTTTGATACATTTTAACTAAGAATTCCAACCTTTCTATCTTTAATACTAATATTATGACTTTGTGTTATATCCTAAATTGATGATATTGAATTATTCTTCTATCTTATAAGTTATCCATAGAGCCGATTCATTTCCGATTAGTTAGTTTTGATTGATTCTTACACATTATGTTGTAACGTGATATGATTCATATAATTTTATTTTAACGATCCCTAAGACTATGTCGGAGCCTCTTCCATAATATGATGATTATCGAATTAGTTAACGATTTTATGTTCTGAATATGATGCAATCTATCTATTTTCAAAATTTGACTTTTTGTTCACCATCCCTTTCACTTATTATGATTATTTGCTTAACATGTTAATCTAATAATCCATTTTATTGTTATTTTCTATAGATTGTTTCAACGACTCTGTTTCAATTGATTTGAGTCTTGAAGTTAGCTTATCATTCTCTTCTTTTAAAATTTTAATCGTTTCATTCATCTTCTAGTTTTCCCTTTTGATATTCTTCATTAAACATATTATTTACATTTATCATGCTTTTAGTAGTTTCTAATAAATCCATTCTGGTTTGTTCAGATTCATCTAATTTGGATTAAACTGACTCGGCATATAATTTAAGTTATTACTCTAACTTTACGATAAATATAGATATAGTTACTCTTATATGTGTCCTTATCTCTGCTTCATGTTTCTGTATGATTTATTCCAATTTCTCATATTCATCTTCTGTCCTTACTGATTATGACGATTAGAGTGGATCAATTTATTTCTCAAGTTTACTAAATAATATATTTTCTTAGTACTTTAGTTTGTATTCAACTTTGTTCATAAGACTTGAAAATATGACTTTGATGATTCCTACTAAACAGGATAAATTTTCATAATCTTTAAGTTCTTTTTCAACTTAATTTAGATCATCTTTAGTTTCTATGTAACGTTCCATCTACACTAACATTCGCTCTAATAAATCCTTTAATTATTATTCTAGTTCTGTTTCAGCAAAGGTGCTTTCGCTATTTTCGGTACTCATATTTTAAACAAATAATAAATAAAATAATGAAAAAAAAGGAATAAATTAAAAAAAAAAAAACAACTACAAAATTTTTTTTTAATTCACTATTACAAACTCATTTTATATGTAGTTCTCTTTCCAATGCTCTCTAGGGAAGATTTTTTATGAGGAGATAATTTGTTTTATCCAACTATTTCATTTATTTTCTGTGCTAAATCAACGAATGATACGCACAAAATAGGAAAATGAGATTCGAATTCTTCATCATCTTTAAGTTCAGTTAATATAAGATTTGTCAACCTTCTCATCTCTTAACTAAATCTATAGGTAAATTCTTCATCATTATAAACTAAATATTAATCGGTTTCTTCAACTCTTTTTACTATTTCTTTATCTTTCATCATAGCCTTTATTCTTTGATTAGTAATGATGTTAACATTAGAACGAATTGTAATACATTCAGCTAATCTCAATCTGGTTTCTTGACGTAGTTAGTCTAAATTTCCTATCAAATCTAAAGTATCTGAAAATCTCTTAAAAAGTATAAATAATTCCTTAACCTCCTATTCCCTATTAGGAACTTATGGGTTTATTTTTTTGGGTTAAGCTTAAGGCTCTATAATTCTATCCTCTAATTCAGGACCTTTCTTTTTACCTTCCTACCTACTTTTAGCACTACATACACCCATTTTTTATTATTTTTTGATATGTATGTATTTTTTTTTTAAGTTTTTTTTATATATTAAATTATTATTTTTTCCATTTCCACAAAAAAAAAAAAGAAGGCTACTTAAAAGGTTAATAAAGTTATATAAACATTCTGATCATTTATGAATAATCAAAACATTTATATTACAAATCATAAGCTAGGTTCGGTTTATTTTGATTCAATTAATTTATGTAAACGAAACTGATTACAAAAGTTTATAATGAAATTCCATTTACTATACCATCTAGATACTAAGGATAGAAACTATTGGGAGCTGGATCATATGGGACTGTATTATTGGCTATAGACATACAAACAAATACTAAAGTAGCAATAAAAAAATTAAATGCAGTAGAAGATATTGTGGATGCTAAAAGAGTATTAAGAGAAATTCGCATATTAAGAACTATGAGACATGATAATATTGTTAACATAATCAGTTGTCTATATGATAATCAGTCATTGGAAAATGAATTATTTGGCACTGTGTATTTGGTGTAGGAATATTATTAAGCAGATCTGTATAAGGTTGTAAGAAATCATATAGATTTGAGTGATGACCACGTTTAATTTATTATGTAACTATTCACTAATTATAAAAGGTATTAGCTATGCCGTGGAGTATAATTTTTGCATTCAGCTAACATAATTCATAGAGATATTAAGCCCTCCAATATTTTAGCAAAAGAAGATTGTTCTGTATGCTTATGCGACTTTGGATTATCTCGTTAAATTGAAGAGTATGAGGCAGAAGATGATTAAAAAGCTATGAATATAACCGAATACGTAGTAACAAGATATTATCGAGCCCCAGAAGTTATGGTCAGCTCATAAAACTATTCATTACCTATTGATATCTGGTCGCTAGGTTGTACTTTCGCAGAATTGATAAATGGAGGAAAGGTATTACGTAAATTATAACTTCTTTTTAATCTCAGGTACTTTTTAAAGGAAAGACATATGTATAGATGGTTAAAATGATATTCGATACATTAGGCAAACCGAATGAACATGAATTAAGCATGTTTATTAAAAACCATAATGCTCTTGAATTTGTCAGTTAGTTACCTGATAAAGAACCCTAGTCTATAAAAAATGTCTTGAACTATTCGAATCCATTAGCATTGGATTTATTAGACAAAATGCTTCAGATCAATCCTCACAGAAGGATAACAGCAAAAGATGTTTGAATTATAAGATTATATTAGGCACTCAATCATGAATACTTTAAAACAATCCGAGAACATGACGATGACAAGGCATTTAAGGGGGATCTGGATTTCAATTTCGAATAAGATGATACGATCACATTCGATTAGCTTAAAGTTATGATTTTGGAAGAATTGAACCTCATGGGTGAGAAAATACCTATCAAGGAGGAACTTGATAGATTGTAGTAGTTAAGGGATAAAAGAAAATAAAAATCCAAAAAATGATATTAATATTTATAAAATAATGGCTTTAAGAATTATAAATAACTTCTTCAAGAAAAGAGTTCTTCATTATTCATGTAATTATATTTATATTTTAAAGTAACTGCTGATAAAGTTATGACTGAAATGGTTAAACAACCATTAGAAGAACCAGGGGATTATTTTTTCGAAATTGATTCGATGACATATTATGAATTGAAATTCTATAGTTTGTGGGCAAGGAAGAATATCAACAAATAAATGTAATTTATACTCTAATACAAAGTGATGAGGATATTATTTAGGCTTCATAAAAGTTGATTGAATTTGATGAATTATACAAAACAATGAGAACACTTAATTCGGCATTATGGGAGTTTTAGTCGCTATATTTTGAGATATAGAATGAGATTACGACTCACAATTTCTGGAATAGAACTGAGATGGCTACTGAACATTTTGAGAAAAACTTGGAAGAATCAATCATCAAATATATTGATCTCCTCAAATAGTTGGAAGATTATCCTGATTGGAAAGAGAAGGCATAGAATGAAATTGGTTATTTTGTTCATTTGATTTACAACACTGCTTTGGATTTGAAAAAAGGTGACCATATCTTCCATAAATTTGTATATTTTATTCATTAATTTAGGATAAACATTATTATTTCAAATGAATAATATAAAAAAAGTATATTAAAAATCATATAAAATATTGTAATATAAAATACGCACTAAATCATTATAAGATATTATTAATATTAATATCAAAAATGGACGCTGAATTGCTTATCACCAAAGTTGGAGGAGAAGACGTTGTTTATAAGGCAATCGCCAGGTTCATCGATCTTTGCTTAGCTGATGAAGTTATAGCACCATACTTTGCTAAGGCTGACATACCCCATGTCACAGCCATGATGTAGGCATTCATTGCTAAAGTACTAGGAGGAACGAACCCCTACGTAGGAAAGGTATAAATATAACATAAAATCAAAGGATTTGGGCCCAGCTCATGCAGCTCTCGGTGTTACTGGTCATGCATTTGATATTGCCATGAAAATTCTTGCTACTTCATTCACAGAACAAGGTGTCTCTGAGCACACAGTAGGTGAAGTCGTCGTCATTGCAGAAACAGTCAGAGCAGTAGTTGTTACTGCATGATTATTAATATACACATCAACAATATTTCCTCTCAAAAATTTTCAAATGCGTGGTAAGATTAGAGATCAGTATCTAGTAGAGCCTACGCTTAAGAATAGAAAAATTGATTCTTTCTTGAGAATTGATGGTGGTTCTTATTATTCGAATTTGAAAATTAACTTACGACATTTAGTTTTCATTTAAGAATGATGAATAAAAAAATTTATTCAGGGGTAATATATTTCAGACATAACTTCGCCATGGCCCTTAAATTATTATATAAATTAGGCCATGCAATATTAAAAATCATAAAACATAATATATATAACTTACAATTTTTATATTGAAATAAGTTATTTAAAATTAATTTATATGAAATATCTATCTTGTTTTTCAACAACAAAAGCAAAGGGAGTTTAAATGAAGAATATTATTGAAATTAGAAGTTCAAGGAAATGTAAAAAGACAAAGGACTAATACTGAAATATAAATTTTGTTTAAGATTCTCAATAATTATAAAAAGAATTATAAAATTTTTTTTAAATATTATGAACAAAGAACCATAGATACACTATTGCTCTAATTGCTAATTTTATTTGCCAAACGACCAAGATTTAAACTCTCAATATATAAGTGACTTCCACAAGTATAACATTAAAAGAAAAATTAATGAATCTTGCTCCAGTTTCATTTGAAGTTTTTCAATAAGTAAAAATGATTCAATATACTCATTTAGAATTTTTGGAAAGCTAACCTAATACCTCTTGAAATATACTTTATTTAAAAAATTCTTAATAATTTATTAAAGAATTACAAACACTTGTTCGTAATTCATCTAAACATTATGAACACAGAACCCTAACTAAACTTTTGCTCCAACTGCTAGTATGGAGTACCCAACGACCAAGAATACAAGGCTCATTACAAAAGTGACTTCCATAGGTATAACATAAGAAGAAGATTATTGAATCTTGCACCAGTTTCATTCGATGTTTTTCAACAAAGTAAAAAAGAATTATTATATTCTTTTAGAATTTTTGGAAAGTTAATCAAATACCTCATGCAGCTCAAGCTAACAATAGCATTATTATTGCGCTTCATGCAAGTATTTAAATTATAATATTTTCAGAAAACCATTTTATTCGCAGGGTACTTATAGCTAACATATTAATTCATCCAAGCATAAATAAATCTTAAAGGAATAATTGAAAGGAGGAAATACGAAAAAAGATTAATAGGAAAAATTGAAACACATATGTCTCTTTTGTGAAAACTCTTATAACAGTGTAGAGGAATAATTGTAACACATGAATGAAGGACATGGATTTTTCATAAGGGAGAAAGAGAATCTTGAAGATTTGGATGGATTAATGACACATCTTTAAAAGATCCTAGAATAAAATGAATGTTTGTATTGTGGAGCCTTGTTTTAAAATACAGAGTCAACCAAATAACATATGGTTGATAAAGGTATTTGATAATTATTAAACAAAAGGCCACTGCTTTATGCCTGAAGAAGAGTATGGAGAACTATGCCATTATTATGATTATTAGAGAAAAATTCAATAATTGCTGGATGAGGAATAGGCGATTATCGAAGTTGATGACGAGTCAGAAGATGACTTTGAGGTAATATCCTTACAATCCTTGCACAGTGACTTTATCAGAATAGAGTTAACAGAGGAATAGTAAAAAAGAAAGGCTTAATTTAAATTACTAATGTAAAAGTTAGAGCAAATCAAGGCTAAATTGCTACCAAATGGTGAAATTTAATTGCCAAATGGAAAAATGTATTATTTTATCTCTAATAATAAGTATCGGCAATAGAATCTATAAAAAGTATTATGATTAATGTCATGTTGTTAAATTAGAGGAGAAAACTCATAAATAAGGGATGTTACAAAATTATGAGATGAAATCCCTTTAGAGTGTTCATCACTAATAACAGTAACACTTGAATTTAGGTTTGAATGCTAATATAACTGCTAGAAAGCATATGAGAAAGAGAGAGTGATATTTTTATAAAAACAATAATACAAAAATATTCAGGATTTCAATTTATTATATAAATCCTCTAAACTTTTGAAGCATTTTGAATCTATGACTATCACTTTATCTCTGCCCTTGGTTCCTGTTCTTATTTGTATATCTGTTTTTTTAATTTCTAACTAGTATGATAGGAATGATATTAATTCTTTATTTGCATCTCCATCTCTTGGAGGGGCAGCTATACTAATATCTACACCATCATCGTCTATGTTAGTTATTAATGACTATTTTGAATTCGGCTTTGCATTCACGACCAATATATAGTTTTTGTCTTAATAAATGGATTTTGGAATTATCTGGTTCATTATTAATTTATGGGAAACTCATGTTGTTGTAAAACTAAAGAATTATCTAATTTTCCATCAAGCAGTTATGAAAATTAGTAATCATTTAGAAAAGTCGATGCAGTTGAAGATCTCGAATATGAGGAAGAAATAATACCCGTATAGAAAGTCGTATCGATATCAACACTTAGTAAGACAGAGTTAGATCATATGTAAACTAGTTTTAATACACGTCGGAGACCAAGTAGAATGTCAATGATAAGTGAAAAGAGGAGTATTATAATTTTAAAATAATATTTTTAAAGATTCCGCTGTAACCTTAATGAACAGGAGCTTTCGTATTTCTATAGATAATTTTGTCACTTTAAAGTAGAGGAATTGGGAGGATCATTATTAGATTGGTTCCATGTTGGGTAAGGGGTCATATGGCTATGTTAGATAGGTTGTACACAAATAAACAGGTATGCTTAATATAATAATAGGGTATTATTCGTGCGATGAAATCTATAAAAAAAACATGTTTGATTCTTGAGGATTAGTAAAGAATGCTTAGTGATATCAATATATTAAAGACACTCGATCATCCAAATATAGTTAGAGTTTATGAATTTTTTTAAGATGACACTCATTATCATATAATTACTGAATACTTAAGTGGAGGAGAGCTGTTCAGTAAAATCAAGTAGAACTCACATTTTAGTGAACGAACTACTGCTGATTACATGAGGTAGATTCTTAGAGCAGTCAGTCATTGCCATGAAAAGCAAATTGTTCATAGAGATCTTAAACCTGAAAATATCATATTTTCGAATGAATGGCAGCTAAAAATTATAGATTTTGGCACGTCTCGATAATTTGATGGCTCTACTTTTATGAGAAAGAGATTGGGTACTCCCTACTATATAGCACCAGAAGTGCTTTCTCAAGAATATAATGAAAAAGCTGATGTTTGGTCGTGTGGAGTGATCATGTATATTCTACTATGTGGGTATCCACCATTCGCAGGCAGAACTGACCAGGATACCTTGAGAAAGGTCAAAGAGGGGAAACTGCTATTCGATGTAAATGATTGGAGTTTAATATCTCATTAAGCATAGGATTTAGTAAAGAAAATGCTTACACTTGATCCAAAACAAAGATTAAGTGCAAAATAAGCTCTATCTCATTAATGGGTACTTAATAATACTTAGCCAAACTTTCTTAATAAATAAGCCTTAGGAAATTTAATTAAATTTTAGGCTTAAAGTCATTTCTAAAAAGCTATGATAAGTTTCATAGTTAGTTAAACAATAATGTCATAGGAGATGAAGGATTTACAAAGCAGTTTTATGGCTATGGATAGAAATTAAGATGGTTTGCTTTCTAAAACAGAATTAATATCTGCATATGCTGACATTTTGAATAAGGAGGAAGCTGATTAGAAAGTGCAAGCTATTTTAGAGTCAGTTGATATCAATCTATCTGGATAAGTAGATTATAGCGAATTTATCATGGCAGCATCTAATTTGGAAAAAGTCACTTCCATCTAACATATAAAATAAGCATTTTAAATGCTTGATTTAGTAAATAATGTTAATTATGTAGAATCATGATGGATATTTAAGTCGGGAGGAACTAGAGGAAGTTATGGGATAGATAGGGGAGGATGTATGGGAATAATATTTACTTGATTGCGATTATAATAAGGATGGGCAAATATCTGAATAGGAGTTTACAAATGCATTACTTTAAAAGTTTTGAATTTTTATATATATTATAAAAAAAAATCATTCTCTTATTCCAAGTGCATGTTACAATTTATCTACAAGGATTGGGCCTCCTTAATCAAATGCGATATTAAATATTTCACCTATCTAACATTTTAATTTTATTATTTCCTCCTGCATTTAGTCGATTCTTGGGTCAACTTCATTATTCGTGATACCTGATATCTCTAATTGGTTAGTCATAGCCAGTTAATAATGTTATGATAATGATAATTTTTCTTTCTCCAATATTGCATATTACCTTTAGAGCTCTTTTAATTATTTGGATAGATCGTTGTTTTCATTTAATATTTCTGTTTATCTTTTTGAGATTTAATCATATCCTTCTTATAAAACTTATAATTATGACTTTAATTGAATGATCTACTATTCCATAAACTCATTATCAGATATCAATTCAGCATTCCTTGTTTATAAGGTTTATAAATAATCAGTTTAACTTTATTCCTTTGTTTCTAACTTATCCTTAATACCCTCTAAAAATTGTATTAAATCTTTTTATTCTAAATCTTATTGAGTGAAAAACTAAATATTATCTTCTAACTTAAGAATTCTCTATTCCAAATTTGTTTTTATTATTTCTATTTCATTATCTCTTGATTTTAATTTTTCATCGTACTCTTAAATCTAATTTTAGTAGTCGTATTAAAGTTTACTGATTAATTAATCCTATTCCTATCTTATACTATCTATCGTTACTTGCTGTCTATCAAATGCTTGACATTTCTGTTTATATTACTCTCTTTATTAATAAATCTAAATAATTACTTCAATAATTCATTTTACTAGGTAAGTGAATTCATTTAAGATCTAAAGTCTTCCTTTAATTGAGTAATTAGAACTTTTTATTCTTATTCAATTTTGGTAGTCTAACCTTTAAAGTGATGAGAGGATTCCTCAAACTTCTTTAATTCTGATTATTTTTGCTGTAATTGATGCTGTAAACCTTCTATTTCTTTATCCTTGAAATTCAGCTCTTCAGCCTAAAATATAAAGATAATAATTACAGATTCTATTTATAATTTGTTTATGGTTTTTTGGTATTAATCTAATTTGACTGCTATCGACTTCTTAAGTGTAGATAATTAGTTATAAAAATCCTAATATTTCGGATTCTCAACAAAGGACACTTAAGTTGAAATTTCTTAATTTTCTTAGATTGAAGATTAAATTTTCCCTACTTCATGATTGTATTCCTTTAAAGCTTTATCACTCAGATCTATGGTTGTTTTTAGTAATTGATTCTCCCCCTAAATTTATTCTATTTCTTTTTGGTATTATCTTATTAGTTCTTCTTTATTTTCTATTTATTCATATAATTATTTTTCTTGATTATCGAAGTTTTACTTTTGAAGGTTCAATTACTTATTTAGCTCCTGCAATTCTTATTCCTTAGATTCCAATTTCTTCTACAAATCAGAAACTCTCTAATCATTGACAGTCTAGCATTATAATGAAATAAACTTCTCCTTATATTCTTACAATTCCTTGATATCTGCCTCATAAACTTATATTTTTTAGTTAGATAACTATTCAAATTATTTTAGCAACTCTATTTATGATTCTAGTTACTGTACCTCGGCTATCTTTTAATCAAGTTTTCCTTTTAACTCTAAAATCACTATTTATTACTTTTAACTTTATTCTAACAGTTATTTATCTTTGAGATCTAATTGTTGCTTAAAATTTTCCTGTTCAAAAGTTAGCTTATCCTTTAAGTTTTATAATTCTATCTCTCGTAGCTTTAAAATTTCATTGGATTTTATTTATTGAGTATCTTATTGTTACTAGAGCTTATCTTGTAATTACTATATCTGCTGTTGAAGAGCTTATTGCTATTATTATGATTAATTGATTATTTATTCCTTAGAATTGACCTTACTCTGACTTTATTCCAGTAAATCCTTTGTTTATTGGATAGTTTTGTAATTCTATTCGACTAAATCATAAAGATCTTTGTTTTAGATGTCTAAATTATTAATTTTATGAATATCCTCCTATTACTTCTTAGTTAGTTCTTCTATTTATTGTTAATATTTGGAGATTACTTATTTCAATTAATTAGTTGTCTCATCATTAGACTGGCTTGTATTTAAAAGCTCATTTTAAAAATTCTTCAAATTTTGGTCGCTTTATTCTAATTATAATTTCAGTAATTTCTAATCTTAGTTTGATTAATTTACAACTAGTTCATATTACTAGATTTAGTCTGTTTGAACTGAAATTATTTAAACTTTATCATTTAGTTCATTTTAGAGGTCTTATAATTCAATATCCTTCTTGTTTATTAATTCTTTCAATTTCTTTATTTCATCTTCACTTTAAGAGTTCTTTAGATTGAGGTCAGATATTTTGTTTTAAAGTTCCTCAATTTTGTTACTGCTTTGATTACCCTATCCTTAAAGATTTGATATCTAAGTAATTTAATTTACCCTAGTCTACTCCAATTCCTGCATTAAGATTTTTATGTATTTATCTCGACTTAGTAAGTATTAATTTCATTCTAATATTATTCAATCTGTTAACTTTGTTCATTTATTTATTTCAGTAGACTGGATATTTTGGCTTCATATACTTATTTTATTTCGATTATCTATCCATTTTAAACTTCTTGTTATTTCTCTTTACTTACATATTAATTCAATTAGATTTAAAGACTATCGATTTTGGTTTCATAGGATTGCTTTAATTAAGTAATAATTTAGTCTTCATCATTTTAATGGTTAGTTCTGATTGTCTCCTTTTCATTTTATTAATACACGGCTAGTTGATGATTCAAATCTTGTATTTACTATTGAAACTCAGCTATTTTATCGGTGTTTTATTGGTTTATTATTTAATTATATTCTAATCTTGATGAGGATAGATTCTTTGAGGTTAGCTCCAATTAACTTTATAAGTTATTATTTTAATCCTTAATTTATCCAAAACTCTATTATATTATCTCTAATTATTGTATTAAATCGTTATTTTACTACTCCAAATGTCTAACTCTCTCCTCATATTGTGTTTTTGTCTGTTGATTTATGTTATAGTAATTAACATCCTTATGTTCTAGCTATTTATTAAGATTAATTATTTAAGTTTTGTAGTTTTTGTCTAATTATTCTAGTTTTAGTGATGCCTCCAATGCTTGGGTATCTAATTTTAATAATAGTTGTTTATTTATAGAGTCAAACTATCTTAAAGATTATTCTAATTCATGTATTCTTTCATCCTTTGATTTGAGCTATTCTTATAAATATTATAAATTTATTATGGCATCAGTCTAAATGCCTTTAATTTATTATTAATTTTACAAGTCTTGCAACTATATTCTTAATATATTCATCTCAGATATCAAGGTTTAGTTCTTTTCATTCAACACCTTCAATAATACCTTGTCCTTACATGATTCTTCATTAATTTATTGATATTTATTTAAAGCTTCTCTAGTTTATGTTTCATAAGTTAACTTAATTTCTTCGATTTATCTTTTATTGACATCGAACTCTAACTGTTACTTTAATTCAAGGGATTGTAGCTACTTAATGGTATCGTTGTGATTCTATTATTCCCTTTCTAATTATTGTTATATTTGATTTATCAATAACTAGTTTTGATGAAGTTTTTCTTCGTATTGAGTCTTGATCTATATCATTTTGTTTTAACTATCATCTCTTTCATGTTCTTCTAATATTTAAATTTTTTGTTTTAAATTATTTATTTCCATGTCTTTCTACTTTAATTACTCATTATGTTGTTCAACGTTGACCACTTGTTTAGATAACTTATCTTACAATTATCCTATTATGGCGTTCATTTCAGCTATCTTATATTCAAGATTTTAATTCTTACCCGTTTGACTTAGATCCTTCTTTGCAGAATCATCCTATTATGACATATCCATGGATTATTCTTTTGATGTACTTGGCTGCTTATTATTCTTATCCTCCTTTTCACTTAGATTTTAGTAGGATGTCACACTCTAAGTTTAGCTCTATGTATTGCTCATCATATCAATATCCAATTCTTAGAGGATTTTAAAATTGAATCTTACAACCATAGTGGCATTCTTATCAGGGCATTTATCAAGTTTGAATGTCTCCGTGATGGCTTTATTACATTTAATATACTTGGTATCTTCTAGTTCAAGTATGTTGCAAAATCAAAATTCACTATCCCTGCTGTTTTAGTACCCTAGGGTGCCTAAATGAGAATTGTAAACATCGACTTTTTCTCCAGGAAATCCTTTTTATCATCCATGAAGGCAGATGACTATATGGTTAGAGTCTCATTAAAATTAGCAGTCCCATTCTCAAGATCATACAATTTGGAATCCAACTTCTAAGATCCTCTGTTAGCAAGCCTATATTACCTCTTTTCCATTAAACCTATAATTGACATTTGAATTTAATGCTCATAGTTATCTTAACAATCGTTGCCGAGATGTCCACTTTGTATCCTTGCATTAATTACTCTTATTCTGAAAAAATAATTATAAATTAAAGTGTTTATAAATTTTATTTTAACAAATTTTATTTTTAGAAGTACTCCCTAAATATCATTCAATTTAGATGAATATTTTACAACACTATTTGTAAGCTTTGAGTAGAATAGTTTTATATTTCTTAATGCATTTCAATCATATAAAGTTATAACATGGTGCTTTATTCTTCATAAAATAAGAATTTAGCTTATATTTTCTAGCTCGAATACTATTATTCCAGAATTGAATAATATTACACTTTAATTCATATTTTTTTCATGGTACAAAATTTTATTATAAAAATAATTTGCAATTTTATAATTTATAAATATCATAAAAAAATAACGCTCTTTTTATCAATATATCTTTCATGATTTAATTAAGGAGTAATAATTGTGCTTAACTGGTAAAATAAATGACAAAAATATTTATATTTTAATAAGTATTTATATTTAATGTCATTACCTTCTGTCATTAGATTTTGTTATTTATGTTATTTTTGCTGCATGTCGTTTATTCTCCTTTTGATTGCATTTGGCATTACATTTTACTTGACCGAAACTTTTAGTGATTATAATGTTGTTTTAGATAATTGGAAATCAGATGTTATGTTGTAATTAAGAGCATCACAAAATTTCTGTGATAAGTAAGTAATAAGATTTAACTATTGTTAGAAATGAATAATAGTTGAATATTTACACTTGGCCAGGATCAAAGAGCGCATGCGACTGTCGAGATATTAATTATGTTGGGATAATTTATTATTTTATGGATCATTATGTTCCAGAAAGGAAACTCTATGTTGGACATACATGTAATTCTACTGATCATTTTTATGGGTGCTATTCAATTCCTGGAACATGGTCTAAAAGTTTGAAGTATTTTCCTGATTAAGAAGGAAATAAATTTACTTTATGTGCATAATTCTCAAGGGGAGAAAATTTTTACCCTCCAGCTACAAATTGCTAGGATGGTACGTTGTGTGGTGATAAGGAAAACTAATTCTGTGCGAAATCCAATATTTGTCCTATATGATGGATTTGGTGATCCTCCTAAGGAAGCTTTATAGTAGGACAATGGATTTTGGATTACAAGAGAAAGTTAAGAGCATTTACCAATTGTAAATATAGTAGCTGGTGAAGGAGATGGAATGTGTGCTAATCCGCATTAATTACCTATCACTAAAGGGCGAGATGATTTCATACTGATGTCAAGTTAAAAGATAGACTGTTTAAGGGATGATAGGTATTTAAAGGTATTAAGCACTCCCGAAACTAAATTTTATGAAGTCAATGATATGATTTCAGTCATAAAACGGTTAATAATTATGGAAATCGATGATAAATATGAATGGAATTTGTACAAGAGACCTTATATAACTTGGAAAATGGAATGTAGAAATTAGGAATTAAAATCATTTATATAATAGGGTTAGAAGCAAGATTAAATTAAATCTATATGGATTTTCATTATTATGATTTTGTTTGTTGCAATTATATTTTCGTCATTTCTAATGTGTATAGGGGATAGTGTTTTTCGTTATGATTGGATTCTTTATGATAAAAATGAAGAAAAGAATTAAATTTAACTTTTTAAAAAAGAAAATACCCTAAAGTTTATATCCTATATAATAATAATAGGATTAATAAGTGTTTCATCAATTTAAGTTCAAGATATTCAAGTTTTAATATAACTTTATGAGTAAAAAGAGTGTTCTGATAAATTTACTAATGTAAACTTTTAACCTTAATTTAGTAATTGTTATCAGAATAAGTTTAAAAATTATAGCCATATTCAAATAAATAATATTCATTTATTACCTTTTTTGCACTTATTATAATCATCGATATTTTATTAGCATTATATTTTGTAATTAATATCTTACAAAATAATGATCCAAATTAAGAGTATTAATAAATAAACCAATATGACCATCATGCAATTAATTAACCTGATAATTAATAGGACTAATAATAGGATAATTAAGATATGTTAAATTAAACAGATTTGGGATGAGTTATTAATATGTATTATCTCAAAATTAATTATTTATTTTTTTTAAGAATTTTCAAGAAAATTACTTTGTAGGCTGAAACTTATTTATTATTCATTTTATAATTTATATAATTTTCATAATTTTATAAACTTTTGTATTTTTTCTTTGACTATGACTGGATTTTTATTCCATTCTTCGAAATCTATCTCTATAAATACGTATCCTAATTTTTGTAGGAATTATATTTTTCTTTAATTTAGACCATCCAAATATCTATTTTTTTCATCTTAAATATAATGCAAAGGACCATTGATCTCAAAGCAATATTTACCTATCTAGTAATCAATTGAGTAGGGGATCAGCTATTCAATAGATGAAATCTACTGTTTTTCACTAATTATGTCATCTAAGAAATAATAAGAAGGATTATTGGATTTAATATCTAATGATTTTAGGTATATAATAATTTCCTCCTGTAAGGCTGATGCCTACTTATGTTTTTTCATTTGTATATGATACTTTGCAAGATTTATATTGTTGGCATTGATTGTTTTAGATAAAACTTCTAATTGATTTTAGGGATATTAGTCTATAATTCTGAGCTTTTGATATAATTAGTGCAACTAACTTGTGTAATATGCAGATTACTGATAAAGCTTTTAGTTTTTTTAAATAAATTGCATGTATGAATTAAGGATGCCTTGATCTAATTCTATGGATAAATAGACAGAGCAGAAGGAAGCAATGAATTCTGGACTCTTTGTTTTATTAAACACCTCCATTAATTTATCCTTCAATATTATATTGCCATTTGTAATCTAGATAACATTAAGATATTATAAAGCTAGCCCTTCATCCATGCTAATTTTATTAAGATATTCCTCTATCTTTCTAAACAATTTATTGCTGAATATTCTACACTTTAAAAATCCAGCTAACATTCCCTTTACTATAGTAGTATTTAAGGGTTTATCAATAACTTAGGATATTATAAATTTATAAAAATCCTTATTAAGATATTTAGTTTTAGAATATCCAAAAAACATATTTGCATATTCTTCTGCAGAAAATTATCCCTACTCTATTCTAGGTCTTAGTTTATGAAATAAATCATGTATCTGAGGTACTTGTAATTCTGCTGCAAGAGAGACATAGTAAATTAACAGTGGTATTTTATCATTTTAAATTTAATTAGCCTTTAAGATCAAAACACCAACTAGTTTTTCCCAAAGAGCAGTTAAATTGGTGTGATCTTAAGGATTATTAGAGATATAAAACTAATTCAGAGCTCTCTTTGTATGTATTGATAAACTTGGTAAAAATTTTATTAGAATGTCAACCCACTTCAATCTAGCTAATATCTTACCATAACTGAAGAATTCTAAAAGTTAGGGTAATATAGTTGAATTATACTATTCTAAACTTATTAGTGACTAAAATACAATTACAAGAGATTCTTGAGGATTTACGGAATTTTCTTTCAAAGAAATTATTTTCTTTTCCAATAGGCCTAAAGTCTGATCTCTTAGTGTAGAATGTTGATGAGGTTATTAATTATTAGATTTATGATGCATTTCATAATGCATAGCTTCTGTTGATGCAATAAGCTCAAATGTTTTAGCTACAATCATGATTTAATTTTCTTTAGCTAGTAGTTATTATATAACTATTATAATTAAAAGTAAATACTCGTATAATCTTTATCTTGTAGGTAAATAGGTCTAAATTTACTAATGAAATAGACGAGAGATAAATAATCTGGTAATTACTTAAATTCTTATTATTTGGGCTAATTCACCAAAGTAAAATATATATTTCCAATTAATTGAACAATTTAGGTTGGTAGATATTTAGGAGGTTATTACAAATACTTTTTTGTATACTTGATTATCACATCAATGTTTGATGAAGAGAATTCTTCTATTAATATAATAAATTACCGTGTTTGAGTAGCATTTTCTCTAATTTCTTAACAATTTCTTCTAATTATTTTTTTAATCCTAATATTTAAGGACCGAATTCTTTTGTATCATTCCTAGTTTATAATCCCTCAAGACTACTAACAGTAGGGAGTGTTTGAAAAACTAAATGGAACAAATCATCTGTAGTGTTTATGTCTCTTAAGTAATACATAATTCCATATGCTTATTATAAAATTCCTTAGGTTAACCTTTTGAAATCATATTTATCAGAATATTATATCAAATTTGTCAATTTAGGTAATTGTGCGAATATTTATTCATTGTTTAAATCAGACTCCTGCTCTAATATATTTGTGGCTAAATGATCATAAATCATATTTATTTTATCTGATGAGATTTAGTATTTTTCATTTATCTTATTATATATGATAGTTTCTAACATGGTAATTAGATGATCATCTTCAAATTTCTGATATTTATCTAATATTTTATCTATAATCTTTTGGTACACCTATCTATTTTCCAAATGATTTAATTATAATGTTAGGAGAAATCCCTTTATATATTTCAAATTCTCATCATCATTTAATAAAATGGTTGCCCTATCCTTGATAAATATGAATTATTACTAAATATTCCCTCAAGTTGATTTTAATTCAATATGCTATTTTATTTATAGCTTTTATCGACAAATGCAATTAATGTGTTTAGATGTCTCACTTTCTCAATGTTGGCGATGAACTCATTTTGTAGAGGAGCTTTATTTTTAGATTTCAAGAACTCTTGTATGTACTTCTACTCCTCGAAACAATATTTAACACAAAATCTCAACATTAAAAAAACAAAAAATTTATTATCATTTACTAGTTGTATAATGCTTAATATTCTTATCAATCTAATTCATGATCATTCTATTATAGTAACATATATATACGTCATATTTCTTGAATTTTCCCCTTGTGTGATATTAAGAAGTGATCCATCAAGAGTTTCATTTTATTATTTTAGTTTTCTCTAAAGCTCTTATCTAGCTTTCATCACTAGCTCATTTTATAATTTCTCTATGCTCTGCATTTCATTGTGCATTAAAGAGTCCTTTATTAATTATCTAAATTTAAAATCTTTCATCCTCTCTTATCGATTATAATTTTCCTCCAAATCTAATTTTTTCAATCTCGTTTTCTCTAATTTTAGATTTCTTTAATATTCAAGCTCCTATTGTCTTTTTTAGTTATTTTATTCCATCTGATTGAACTTGCCTTGGAGTTGAGATTGTTTTAATTATTATTACTACCCTAGATTTTTCAAACTCTCTGATATTTTCTTTCTCTTGAGTCTTTCTTCCCTTAATTTTAATGCATCTTATTTGAGTTTCTCTAATTACAAATCTAAATGTTAATTTATTATTATACTTCTCAGTTCCTATTCTTTGCTAACCATTTTGTTAATTAATAAGGATACACTATGCTTTTGTCTCTCCTAAGATTAAGTCTTTAGTTTTTAGATTCTGTTTTCATTTGATAATAGTCTAAGAGATATCTATTAAGATTTTGTAGATAACAAATTTTGTTGCTAAGTTTATGCTCGACTAACTTTTTATATCAATTTTATATATTACATCCAAATTAGATTTCAGATAGAGTTTTCGCCATTTTTCTTTCTTGGAAAAAATCAACTTAGCTTTTTTATTAGAGTACTTTTTATAGCTTTTCCTATTCTTTTCTTTCATGCTCCTACATTTCAAGCTTCTTTTTCTCTTCTTCTTCTTTTAGTTTTTACCTCCTAATTTATATTGTTAATTATAATTTCATACAATTTCTCTAATTTTTCATATTATTATTTTCTCAGTTCATCTTATTTTTTCTTTTCCTCTTGTTCTTTCTCTCTTATCTTTTTCATCTTAATCATCGCTTCCATTTTCATTTTTTTCTTCTTCTTAAGCTTTTCTTCCAATAATTTTGTTTGCAACATTTTTATCTTTTGCTCCCTCCTTTCAAGATCCTTCTACATATTATATCTCCTTTACTCATTCATAATTTAATTTTGTATCTCCTTAGACTTCACCGCTAGTGCTTTATGATATTTTCTTATTTATTTATCTAACTTGTTCTCCAGTACAATAATAGGATCCTCTTCATCATAGGACAAGTAGGATTCCTCATCTTCTTCTACATAAATATCAGCCATCTTTCTCTAATAAGTTTCAACCATTTCATTCATAATTCTATAATTAATTATTAATAATTAAAATACTCTGAGTCTTTTTGATGCCCTTTTTCTATCTATATATTGATTAATTGCTTGTTTTTCTTGATTATGTTTTTTCTCTAAATAGTTATTTCTTTCAATGCATCTAATTATGATTCATTTCATTTTTACTTTCTGTTTTTTATAAATAGTGCTCATATCTCATTTTTTGTACCTTTTCTGTTATACCTGTGCCTCCGAATTCTTCTATGCTTTTCAACTTAAAAATGGATAAATCATATCCAAGTGCTAAACATGCTTCTTTCGTTTTAGGGGAATCCGGTCTAACTGCTAACGATCTCTTTCCAGCATTATTAAAGAATATCGTCCCTCTCCTCACTAGTGTTCCCTTTTTGGTAATCAGACTCATAATATTTTATTTAATTTTTAATATGTAAATATTCAATCTACACCTGGCAGTGGAAATTAAGTACTAAATTATATAACTTCTTTCTTTAACTATTAGATCTCTTAGTCATGGTCAGCGTTCTTATTTAAATAGTCTTTGAATTCATTTAATTTGCCAGTTTTTCCTTTTAATCTCTGAGCTATTTTAGTTCCCCTATCAATATAATTAACTATTTGTGCAAAATCATCCTCCTTCAAACCTCTGGAAGTCATAGGTACAGTTCTTTAGATAATAATAAAATATACCCCATTCTTAAGCCACTTGGAACTAAGGCTGATTTATCTTAAGGAACAGTATTTTTGTTGCAAGATATATTTACAGCTTATAGAACTTACTCAACTCTAGCTCCATCTATTTATTGTGATTTCAGGTTTAATAAACATAAGTGATTATCTGTGCCTCCAGTTACCAGTTAAAAGTCTAATTAATTTAATAATATACTTCTCTTTAGTAATTCATCAGCCATTCTTTTGCTGTTTTTAAGAACATTTCTTTAATATTCTTTGAATTCAGGTGTTTTGGCTTCACCTAAAGCTACAGCAATACTTGTGATAGTATGGAAGTGAGGACCACCTTGAAGACCTGGGAACACTGCTTGATCAATTTTTTGTTTCAGATCATAGTTTATCGGATTTCCATTTTTATCTTATTCCTTTACTCCAGTTCTGTAGAATATTAGTGAGCCTCTTGGTCCTCGAAGTCTAACATTAATATAATTCATTACGATTTATGGGTAGTTGTCATAACTATGTCGGCATGGGGAAAAGGAGATGGCATTTCTCCTGCCGCCATCATTCCAGATGTATGAGCAATATCAGCAAGTAAATAGGCTTTAATCTGATCACATATATGCTTGATCCTTTAGAAGTCTATTAGTCTTGCATATGCAGATGCACCAGCTATAATCAATTTCGGCCTATACAACTTAGCTAGGTATTCTAGCTAATCGTAATCTATAAGTTCAGTCTACTCATTCAGTCTGTATGAGAGGACTTCGAAGTAGGATGAGACTGCAGACACCTTCTTTGTCTCTGTTTAGTAACCGTGAGAGAGATGTCCTCCATGAGTTAAATCCAAACCCATGATTCTATCTTTAGGTTGAAGTATTCCAGTATATATTGCGAAGTTTGCAGGGCCACCGGATAGAGCTTAGACATTTACACCCCACTAAGCAGGATTTAGATCAAATGCCTCCAAGGCTCTTTGTTGGCATAATAATTCTATTTTGTCATATTGTTGTGTTCCACCATAGTATCTAGCTCCAGGATAACCTATTGATAATAATAATAAATAACCTTCAGCGTATTTAGTAGACATGACAGTACCCAAGGCTTCAAGAACAGCTTTTGAAGAATGGTTCTCACTCGGGATTAAATTGATGCTCTCCCTCTATCTCTTCATTTCATCCTATATGATGGTGTATATTGCAGGATCAGCTTCAGAAAGACCGATAACTTAGTTTTTTAATAGCCGCGCAAACAAAAATTTGTTTTTCATATTTAATTAATTATCATAAATCTAATTAAAGAATCCTGATAAATTAAAAATTTTATAATTTGTATGATAATAGAATTTTAATTATCTCAATAATATACAGTTTTCATTAAATCTTATACTTCGACTATCAGTTAATCACAATTCATGCATTTAGATTCTTAACAAAAAGCAAAGAATTCACAATTTTTGCATTTATATATAAATCTTTAATGGAATTTCAAATTTTCGAGCTAATTTTCCATTAACTACTCAAATAATTCAGGTTATATTTGTGAATTTTTATAGAGCTTAATTTGTTATCTGCAAAAACAATGTACCAAAGGCTTTTTTTTGAATGTTATTTCCTTTACGATCATTTGGTAATAGCACTCTTAATGAAACACATGTCTACAATTTAACTAGAACATATTAGCTTTAATCAAAACCCCACAACCATCACAAATTTATTGCGTAGTTATTAAAGAGTCCTAGTAATCATCCTATTTATACAATTGGCTGTCTTTTTATTTTATTGCTGAGTTTTGTTATTACACTTTATTATCTTTTTGCTTTTCTATCTTATTAATATTACTATCTTCTTTTAAAGTAGGTTTGACTTCATTAAAATGATTTAACTCCTATATAGCTGATTTAATAGGCTATTAAATTTTGTTTATTGTTTTGGTATTATCACTAATTATAATGCTTTCTTATTATTGTTGGCTCTATTGGTTAGAAGTTATTTTTTATAATGTTTTTTCTTTTATAAAATATTTATATTACAATCAGATTTTTCATGATCTTCGATTCTATCATTTTCTTAATCAATTTTGTAAGTTAGTATATCCTCAGTGTTTGATTAGGAACAAAATTAATTTTGAATGGCATTAATAACATTTTTTGCAAATTGCATCTAATCTTTCAGCTATTTCTATTATTAATTTATATTTAATAATAAAATGCATAACAGAATAAATACTAGTCCCTCTAAGGTAGATCTAAGAAGAACGCCATTAATAGTTATCAATATAGATATAGGGGGTGGAAAAACAGATAAAATAGGTATTTTTAGAGACACCGATCCACTATTGGAAGCATAAAAATTTGTAAAGAGAAATAGATTACAGCATTCTCTTGTATAAGTAATTTGCAATAGCATAGTGAAACAAATGAAAGCTTATGATGACATGATGATAACAGTAAATATTTATGTTAATCAGACAGAAAAAGAAACAGATTATCTTAATAATCTTAAAGTTATTAAGAAAAATTAGTTAGAGAATCAGAAATGCATTCGATAAATATCACGTTCACCAAAAATAAAAGCACCAAGTTATTCACCCATTGAGTCTCCCCAATCAAAACTATTGGGAAATGAAAATAAAAATACTGATGATTTAATTACAGATAGAGTTTTAATAAAAAGATTGTTCCAGAAGCTAGATTCTGATGAAGATGGTCTGGTTAGTATTAAGAAAATTAATTTTACTGGCATACCATTTACTATCAAAGAAATATTAGAACAATATTTATAAGGTTAAATTTATCCTCTTGAATATGAAGACTTCTATAGAATACTCAAACAAGAAACATAACAAAATTATTTTAGTTTTCTCTAAGAAATTTGTGAATATATGCTTATATCGAGAATTAAGGTGCTTTTATGATATATAATATTCATTTTATCTATTTCATCCTTTTTTATATTATATTGAAATTTTAATTAGCTATCATATCTTCTTAAACATATTTCATAACCTATAATAATATTAATTATTACTGTTATAAATTGTGACAATAAGGAATCATTAGCTCTAATTCTAACTGCAATAAAATTTATAGTTCCTATCATGAACTCGTTATTCCATACTTATTAGTTACAATTATGGTTCTTAACCTTAGATAATATGGTTTCCTAATTATCCTCTACCTATTCTAACAAATTTATGAAATCTCGAGCAACTAAAAATTCTTATTACGATTTATGGTTGAATTAATATGAACTAAATTTTTATTTAATTGGAATGCATTTCCTATAAATTCGCTTTAATTCCCCTTTTAAACTTGAATCATCAAAGAATTGATCCTGCCAGATTGGATCCCTTTCATACAGTAGACCTTTCTGAGGATATTCAACAATCGATAAAACATTATTTGTCATAATAATAGCTAATTCTGTTGCAAATCGCCATGACTCTTTAAGAAGAAGCTCAAAATCATAATGCACATCGATTAATTTTGATATTTACTTCTTTATGTAGAATTCAAAAAAGCTTTAGTAAAAATCATAAGTTGTAAAATTCTATTTTAATAAAGCCTTAGATATTTACTAAACGTCCACTTATTCGTTAAACTTGACATGATCTTTAATAACTTTTTCCAGTTCTTCCTCAGTATATGAAAAATTCATTCTTCTTAGGAATTAGTTAGATTCTGCTATTGCGCTCCAAACTTATTTGGCTTAAGTTTATTCATGAAAGTTTTTATTAAAATTTGTTTATAGAACTTCTAATTGTAATTATTTTCTTATCATGATGGGAAATACTTAAGCCACAATCTCCATCATAAATACAGTTTCAAGAAAATGCATTATGTCTAATGATTGAATGTATCTTATATAGCTTTTAGGAGCCCATATTTCCTACAATTCAATTGATAAGCTTCTTTACTTTTCATTTGAAAAGTTAACTACATTTTTATCTTACTTGATTATTCTTATTATTTTATCTGCCATTTCCTAATCTACGAGAAATAATTCGTTATGTTATTATGTGATTGATAAAATTTGTAGCCAAAGATTTTCAAATTAATGAAATTATTCATTATGACTTAATTTCTTAATAATCTATTTATAATTCTCAAGTAATAGTAGTTTTAGATTTTATTTACAATATTCCTCTATATATATTTAAATTTATTTTTAGTCAAATCTTATTAATCTAATCTCTTTATACAAATTCATGTTATCGCTTTCAGATATAAATTACTTATAATATTCCTATGATGTCAATACTTCAGTTCTAGTTGTGGTTATAATTTTTGGGTATTAACCTATATCATCTTCACATCTCCATTTAGAGAGTTTATTGCTTTTTATTAAATTTATTTAAAACTATGATTTGATTTCATCATAACTATCCATAATGATAACTAATCTAAATTTGCTTTCTTCAATAGCCTACTTAAATTCATCAATTTATTTGTTATCAAACCTATAGCCATCTTACTTTAGAGTTTCTTCTAAGGCTTGATGAGTCGGGTCTTATAAGGATGGTAATGATACAACAATCGGTATAAGTGGAGTTATTTGAATTTTTTATTATAATTGTGTTTGATTAAATCTCCATAGAAATTCTTCTACTTTTCTGGCTGATGTACTTTTACCACATCCTGCCAATCCATGAATCAATAAGCTGTCCTTTTGATGAGTTCCCCAAATAAACTCATTGATTTCAGCATTTGTTACTGTCTACTCAGTAAAGAGAGGTGTTTATTCATCCTCTTGATTAGTATCATAATGTTTTTCCTTAACATATAGGGGAATATATATAGATTTCGAATCTATAATTTTAGCTTAATGCAATATTTTATTCTTCCTTATCTCTAGCATCTAAAACACTGTTTTACCCTTTAAATATTATAAATCAACATTTATTGTATTTATATTATCCCTTATTTCATCTAATTTGCTTTCTAATCTCATCAGATCCTTTTTGATGTCTTAAATAAACATAACTGTAACTCCTAGGATTGCTCCAATGTTTTCTACATTCTTTAGTTATTCTTATATTTTATGCTGCCTTTCATTATATTCCTAATACATAATGTGTTTCTGTTCAACATCTGTTTGATTAGATATTGAATTTTATAATTAATTCAACTTCTTTATATCTTCCTATAATTATTCTTCTATTTTATCTTATTATGTGGACCATACTTTGTTTAACATTTCATTTAATGAATCTTTGTAGGATTAACTCTCTAATAATTATGTTACCCGTTTATCTGTTTCAAATACTTTGAATTTTAATATGAAATAATCCAACTTCTGTTAAATGAGTTCGCTCCAACAACTAGAATCAATCAATAATAAAGAGCCTAAGATACATTATCTAATTCTCCACTCACTACCTCTGAATAACTAAACTGCAAGTGACTCTTATTTAAGAAACGATTTATCTAATTCATTATCAAATTGTGAAATATCCTACTAAAATGATTACTAAACTTGTAGACAAAGTAATTAAATATAATCTTAGCCATTCTTTTTCATTTCGTTAATTTTTCCATATATTTCAAAAGTAACTTCTCTTTCCATCACATATATTTTATCTATTTGCATTTGATCATCTCTATCTTAGTTAATCATTTCAACTTAAATTTCTTATTTTGGCATAATTTTTAAGTATCTTTAAAGTAAACCTTCTTTTTTTATCTTATTATTTATCTCTTAATGAAGATTTATAAAATATTGTTATGTTTTCTCAATCTGATTTCGATTAATCTATATTTGCTCTTTTGAATTTTCAAATAATTTTTCTTCTTATTGATTCTTTTAACGAAACCATTCTTCATCATATGGTACATCTTCTATTCTTTCATTCACCATTTGCAGATTTTTCAGATTCTAGTCTATAATATCTTTGATTATTTGGCTATATTTTCCATCTTCGAATAATTCTTTGTTAGCTAAAATATCTCCTAACAAATGATTTCTATTTTATATTTATTTCATCCATTTATCAAACATAGTCCGACTATAATCATTTTTTAATAACAAAAGTTCCTTTATCTCTTCTGTTAATATTTAACACTTGCCTAATATTTCAGTATCTAATCTATCTATCATTGTTTCGAACATCTATTGTAATTTATGAACTGGAACTTATTTATAATCATTATAAACTTTAGTCTTTTCGTCAAGTTCTAGGAATTTGTAATAGGTTTTATCCATACAGGTTGTGATAAATTAATTCTAAAACTGATCTAATATTTTTAGATAAGATTATAATCGTTTAAAATATTTGTTTATTTATCCAACTATTACTAATAACTTAAATCGAATTTGACTGGGAATCTTTCTATCTTAATAGATTATATTAAGCTATCAAGTTATTAATTTATAATTCTATAAATCTTATCACTTCAAGTAATGGCAAGATTACATTTTTAACTTGAACTGTATAAAATAAGTCCTATTCGATATTTAAATTTTGATTTTATTTCTACATCTTCTTAATTAGTTTCAACTCTTTTTTCGCTATATCCTTATCATCAGCTTTTAGATTTAGTCCCTCCAATTGATCTTACAACTATTAATTTAAATCTACAATTAGTTATTTATAGTCATCATATATTTACAACCTTTACTCATATTCCGATATTTATATTATCTATTAGATTGTCTAAAGTATATTCTGTAATTTATCATGTAAATTAAGTCCATTTTCAAGTTATGTTTTGGCAGCTGATTTTGATCTAAATGCTGCATGCTCTGATTGAATAAATATGGAATCATCGTGAAATATTAATGAATGTTGATAGAAATATAGTTGAATTTCTATAAAATTAATTATCTTTAATAATTGTTGTTATTGAGGAAAATAAAAGTCTAGCACTTTTTATGTTTCAGGCCATGCATCACCTACAGTGAACACACATTAGTTTATAAATCTAGTGAGTTGTCTAAAAATGTCAAATTATTATATTCTTTAGAATGAAATCTAAAAGTCTAATAATAAGTTTTCAACAAATCCAGAAAACAAAGATTTCTTTTGCTATTCTTCTTGTTTCTCACCAAAGAATTTGAGTTTATATTAATCAATTTTTGGCAGATGGGACTCTCCATCAATTAATTCTTGGAAAAGAAGAATTAATTTATCAAATCCTTGAGTTGGCTAAATTAGGTAATTGTTCCCGTTTCTTGAATTATATTTAGAAATATTCAATTGTTAAAACTTACTTGAGATGGGTTTAAGCAAACCCGCTATCATCAACTGCCCTAACTAAGTTTGATCACTCTAAACCTGGCTATCTATGTATTACTATGGAATTATTAATTAGAAGCTAACTATTTATGATATCATTCTTATCCAGCAAAACATAGTTTCCCAACATTTATTAATCTCATTTGCTTAATAAAATTACATTAGGAGTGCTAAAGCTTTATCAAAACTCTACTTTTGTTGAAATACATCATAAAGTAATCTGTAATATTACCATTTAAATGTTTCGATTGTATATATTATTTTGTATTTTTCTAACAAATCAGCCTTTATTTTTCGTCTTATTAGGTAAACGATTCCCTCTTGTAATGCTTAGTTTATTGAATCATTAGATGAGATCAATGGAAATTATGATGCTGCTTGTAATATCCCAAGAAATAGTTTTTAAGCAATTTCCTTGCCTTCTATTGAATCAGTATTAGTAAATGTGAATAGTGATCTAATCACAAACAATTCGTAATCAATTTAATTGCGAAATGGATCTTATTGGTTTTCCACAGATAGTTGAGTATCAATATTATCTAGTATTTTGATTAGTTTTTATTATTTGGATTGTTCCATGAATCTAGATTTTTTTTACAACTAGAATGTGAACAAGATTCTATTCAAAAGTGAAACAATATAAAGGATTTAAGTGCATAACAGGGTGTTTGATTTAATTAGTCTTTATACAGATTCCAATAAATCTGGCAATATCTTCTCCAGTATATCAACCAAAGAAGTGATGTAATGGTTTGTTATCACCATTTTTTGAATGAACCATTCATGTTTATAAAAATACTGGATACTTTTTTTAATCTATTCCTCTCCATCCAGGATTGTAAAACTTTTCTTGTTTATTATCTCAGCATTTTTTAAGAGATTCTCTGCAAATCCTTTTGGTTGATCGAGATATAAGAAGATATCATCACCTTCGGTTTTAATTTTTTCTTCACTTTAATTGAGACCACCATTCTTTTATTGAGAATTTATACAGCCCCCTCCTCTTAATGAAGAGCGAGTATAGTGTTCGAACTTATTACATGATCTCCCATTAATCTCAATATCTATATATTAATTAGAGTTTCCTTTCCTAGTCCTGCTTAAATCATGTAACATGATATCAAATAAAAATTATTATTTTATTTTATTTTTAAATACAAAAAATATATTAAATTTAAATGCAGATATTAATTTATAATATTCAGTTATAAATTTTTCATTATTACATAGATTGCAATAAATTTTCACTTATTAATGTTAAATTTTTGTGCATTTCATCCTGAAATTTCGGTCTTTTAAGATAAAAATTTGCAAAATCTGACTCCTCATATAAACCCAAAATGTATCTTTCATCATTCATATCTTTAACTTCACTTAAATTTTAAATCAGCTTTTCTGGTGTTGTTTCTACTTGTATGTAGACTAAATGATATTATGGAAATTTGTTTAATATTCTCAAATCAAAATATTTCATAAAGTGAGCCTAAAGTAAAGTTGATATACATTTAATCAAAAATTTTGATCCTTTCATATTAATTAATGTTGGTATAATGTGAACTAACAATATCAATTCACATGTTATCATTTGCTATTATATTTTACTCATCTCTAATTATCCCATCTTCCAAAATCTTAATAAATAAATATATAATTACAATACTCTTTTGGCTACAAACAAGCCTCTATCGATTTCTTACTAATCGAAGTATTAGACATAGCTCAGCAACTTTAATTCGGGAATAACGAAATCAACCGTAGAATATGTTATTAGACTTGACATTACATATTTCATGGCAGTGGTCAATTATATAAACGCTTAATCTATCTATTATTCATTTAGGGGAACCTTTGGATTGATAAAATCTATTTCTTTAATATTTTCTATAAAATTTCCTACTTTAGCTAAAACAACCAAACACCAATTAGTTATTCTCGAAAGAACAACAGTCTAGGTTAACTATGCTATTTCTTTCTTACATTCGACCAGATTATTGTATAACTTCTTCCACTAAAGATTGATAGGTTTGCATGCTATTTTCCATCTCATCAAAGCTCTAACTGCCTAAAATGCTACTTTCAATCTTGATGGTTAGTAAATGTATGTGTCACTATCATCAGATTATACCGATTATTGATATGATTAAGGAGCAGCTGGTGTTATTTAACCATTAGAATTACCGTTAGTTTAAGGCACTATAAGTTATTGCTGGCTATTCATAGGATTTATAGGAGTGGGCTGTCTTTAGTGGGATTAAGCTCTCTAATCTCTTTTTCGAGGTTTCTTATTTTTACTTTTTCCACTTTCTGGTGGTGGTTAAATCACATTTATGTTAGGATTAGGATTAGGTGTCTACTAAGGTTTTTAATTAAGTTGCATCTGGTCATAATTAAATTATGGATAATATGGAATTTGATATTAAGGATATTATGGGTACATAGGTTATTAGGGATATTGTTAGTAAAATGGGTATTATGGTCGCTTTCTTATTTAGGAAAGTTAATCCCTTATCTCTTAAATTTGTTCTAGTTCCTATTGTTTATACTAAGGTATTTGTGTACTAATTTATTAAATTTATGACTTAATTAGATTCATCTCCTATTTCAATTCATCTACCATTTTGAACTATTCTATATATTCTTATATTTTACTTCTCTCTGTTGTTTGAGCAATTACTTAATCTTTTGGTTTTAAACAGCCAAAGCAGATGAAACATCTCTCAATTTTTACTCAGGAATACTGCTACTATTGTTTAAAATTTATGGAGTTTTCCTCAAAAGATGTGTAACATTTTGTGACTACAGTATAGAATATTCATGCTGAGTAGGCTGAATGTTGTTATTTTGCATTTATGTTTGAATTCTTGAATTGACAATTTTAGGAGGTGGTGTAGGATATCTTTCCTAAATAGGCATTTATTTAAATTGCTGATTCTCATTTGCATTTTGAGTAGTTACGAACTTTCCACCAATTTAAGGAAATATTGTTTATTGTTATTGTTTGATATGAGGATTCTAACTTTAGTAGTTCTACTACTAATCTGGTAAGGTGTTTCCTCTAAATTGAGCTGTAAATTAATCCAATAATGCTAGTTTCTAGTAAGTGTCGTCGTATTCTAAGTTTGATCTTGATCTTTCCCTAATTTATCTCATTATAATATTTATAATTAAAATATCACTTTATGTTCAAACATTCAGGGTAAGCTGAGACAAAGGCATATATAGAAATATCGCCTAAATAATTAAGCATAAACATCACATAGATTGTGGATATTGTTATTTTATTAGAAAGGGGTGACAGAAAAATACAAACACAACCAGTTAAGCTTGAAAATGGATTTGCAGAATTTAGTTAGGTATTACGATTGCCTGCTACCCTCTATTTTGATACTAAGAAGAAAATGTATGAGGAAAAGAAAGTATTGAGATTTCAAATTATTTTAGGGAAGATTGTTAATTTTAGTTAAATATGAGAAAGGATTAAAACAGGCAGGAGTAATCAATATTGATTTTGCAGACTACTTGAATTAGAGGATAGCTTAAAAATCAGAAAAGATCAGCTTGTAAGATTGCCCAGATAAAAAAGCTTATTTGATATTTGATGTGAATTTTGTATCATAGGAGGTTCAGAAAGAGGTGAATCGATCCAAGACTCCAGAAGCAGCAATCAGTTAAAGTATGCTCTTTTTAAAATAGTTAAGGAATAACAGATTAGACAACAGATAATAAATTTGCAATAAGAAAATTTGAAATTAAAAAATCAACTTTAGCAGCCTGATGATACTCCTACCAAGGTGGAATGTGAGTAATGTATATAATTACAGAAAATAAATACTGAGTTGATGGATAAAATAAAAATTTCAAATGAGAAACTTATGGAGCTCAAGCGTGAAAGGTAATCATAATAGCCATCATCTTTGATATTAAGAGAAGAACAATAGCATTAAGAATTGTTATAATAAATATAATTGGTGAAGAAATAAAATCAAGAATATGCTGTTCAGATTAAGTAATTACAGGATGAATTATTAGATTCAAAGAAGCCTGATTAATCATCAAATATAATAAACTAGGAATTAAAGGAAAAACTTGAAGATTAAATGCTGTCTCTAACTACCTATAAAAAGGAAAACAATGATTTAAAGGCAAAGTTAAAAATTTTGAATGAGCAATTAATAGATAGCAGATAAAGGATTGCGGATTTAGAGCATGAAACTGAGAGATTATAATAAGACGATCCTTAATAATAAAAATATCTTGATGAGTTATAAGACACTATAGCAAAGTATAAAATCGATATTGAACATAAAGCTAATGAGAATTCTATTCTGGTAAGGGAAAAATAATAAATTGAGGAAAGATTAGACAATCTATCAGTCCAATACGATGATTTAGGTATTTTTCATATTATAATTCACAGAGAGGTAACTGTTGAAGGCTAAGTAGAGGTATGCCTGTGTGATGCATGAGTTCTTATGTTAAGGAAATTCGGATGTGATCGAGGTTTTAGAAAAATATAGTTAAGATTAATGATTTTATAATAACAATAAAAAACACGAAAATCCCTCAATAACTACAAGCGTCACTCAATGTTGCTCTCGATGTAGGATCAATACCAGAGGGTTGATCCATCATTTCAAATTAAATACTATATAAAGGAAAATGACAAGTTAGTCTAAATGCACAAAGATAGATATCAAAAGCCATCAATAGATACAAAATGTGTGCAAGAGATAAAGAATTTGTCAAAACTATTAAAAACACCCCTATCACTTAAATCCTATTGGCCGTAATAAAATTTTATTACACCAATTGAAGCAATTAGACCATATACACAGCCTGTTTAAGACATTATTCGAAATAAATCTCCTGATTAAGTTACTCAGAAACCTTATTTCGATGGTTTAAAGTATTGAATATTTTAATAAAAAATAAGAAAAGTTCTATTGAGGCATAAAGATGTATTAAATAAGTCCCCTAAAATTAAATCATTAATAGATAGTTTCTTTTTTCGCAATCCATCACAAAAAGAATTGACTTAAAGAAAGGGCAGGGTGAGTTCTGTACAGACAACATACATTTCTCCCAGAGGAAACTATTCACTGGACACTCAATAGATGATAAATAGAAATGGAAAAAATATAAATTAAATAATGGATCTGTGTAACGATATGGAAATTGATAAAGATCAATATAAAAAATTGAAGAAATTTAACAACAGAATGTTCAAGAAAACATTCAATAAATGGAAATGATTTATATTTTTGTTTGTTAATAAATAACAAAATCTCAATTATAAATTCAACTTTTTGCACTCATTATTCTTTCTAAATTACTTATAAGCATATTGCTTTTTGGTATCAACTCCCTAATGCTTTATAATAGCTAAAATTATATTATTAAATACATTATCATTCTATGAGTTAGCTTCTTCTCTGATAATGTAAATTTTTCCTTATTGAGGATCTATCTTAGCATTTATCTATAACAATCTTATTGTATTAACAATCCATAATTCAGCTTGCTCTGCATCGCAATTCAAATATTTTTAGAATTGACTATTAAAATTAATAAAATTATTACCTTATTTCGACTGTTGTAAATATTTTTGCATAAACTTAAAAGAAATATATCTTGCATGATTATAACAATTAATTAGTGTGAGGTGATACAAATACATCTTATTTAGCCTCTTCCTCCACCTATAAGAGACAATTATTTGTAAGTTAGAAATCAAATTAATTTGTAAGCAAATCTAAATAATTCACTAATTAGCTCTTAGTATATTTCTTAGAGCTTGCAATTTGTTAGATGCCAATGTATCCTTAATAATCGTCTCGAGCACTTATTAATGCTACTGCATAATAATATAGGAGATTTGGTTGAAGAGTAAATACTACTTCAAAATATTGATCTGTAGCAAATATTTCCAAAAATGTTTGAAACTGCTCTCCCAAAAACATAAGAATTAATCCTGTATATAATAATTATGCTCTTGCTCTAAAATTTTTATCATTGCATTCATCAAATCTAGCTAAGTCTCTCAAATCATCAAATGCTTGGTTTATTCTTTTCACTCTATCCTCCTCACTATCAAGTGCTTTGAGGACTCTATTTAGAAGTCTTGCCCATTAGAATCCAACTCTCAAATTGAATATTTTATCATTTTACTCAACATAAGGATACAATTTCTCAACAATGTCGTAGGCCTCTTAATATATAAAATATATATACTCTCATATTAGCCCTAATCGAATAAAATGATTAATGCTTGATATGATTATTCAACAAGCCATAAATTATCTGATATATAGTCTGCTATTTATTTTTGTGATTATTTCTTATTCAACTATTCCAATAAAGGTTAGATGTCTTATAATTTTGTAGATAAATTATCACTTTCTTATTGATCCCTAATTTCTAATGAATATAAAATATTAACATACTTTAGTGATCTGGTAATTTATTATAAAGTCGTGTCTAAAAATAAAGCTTTTCTTAGGCTGGAAGTTTGAAATGCTCTATCACCTTGAGTGAGACATGAGGATTCAAATAACGCGAGAATTCCATGAATTAAAAAAATATTATTTATATATTTTGTTCATATATAAACTTTATATCCATTATCTTTTGAGATTTTAGTTTTCTTGTATTTCTGGAATTATGATCCTCTGAAGTCATAGAGCCATTCAAGAAGCTTCTTTTTTTAATCTTGGGATTGGGTGTGAAAATTATCAAAAAGACCCTTTGATTAATTTTACATAAATATATTTATAATTTTAATTATTTGTGAACACAAAAATTTTAGTACTTTTTTTTGCCATCTTTTTGGTTGACGTCTATAGTTTTGCATATTATAGATGTTTTACGAAGATTGGCTAAATAAAAAATCTCAGAGTCAGCTCCATATGTGTATTTAATACCGATTGAGTGTTACGACGAGCTAATAATTATATATATAATTAATCTTATGGATTTATTTGTATCAGATCTCTAGAAGGATGACTCTCTCTAGGGTATCGAACACTAGGTATTTCTAAAAAAATAAAAAAACTTTAAAAGTTTAACAATCTACTTGAATCATCATTGTCAGATAATGAAAAACTTCAAATCTACTATTTAATGAGGGATAGACTTGTAATGCATAGGGATAGTGGTAGCAATGATGCCGTACTGCTTATGACTTTAATGATGAATAATCCCGAAGTTTAACAATTTATGTTTAGAATTGCAGATGAAGAAAGTATAATCATAATATATTTAAAGCTGAAGCATAGGTTCAATAAGTCAAATCACTAACTCTCTTTAATAAACCTTCGATGATTAAAAGGAAAACTGTACCTCCATAAGAAGTTTAGACTCTAAAATAAGAAGAAAGAAAAGTTTAAGAAGAAGAACCAAAATAAATTGTCGAAATTCCTAAATAAAATATTATAATTTTACAGGACGAAGAGCCTGAATTCGATAAATTATTGAGATAAGCAAAATAAACTATGAATGAAACCTAGTTAGATGAGGTATTTTGAATGATAAACACTTTATAGGCATACAAATTCGCTACTGAGGCGCTGAAATTCAAAGGATCTGCCAATTACAAAGAGAATTAAGATTTCCTTGAAGAAATTGTATAAAAGTATGATTATATGATAATGAATCTCAAAGAAATGGAAACTGATGGTTGGATACCTGATGCTGAAAAGTCAGGAATAAAGGTTAAATATAAATTTGTAGCAGGGACATCAACTGCTTCAATGATTATGGAAACTGAAGTTCCTGTCAATGCAGTTCGGGTTCTATCATTGGTTAATGAAGCTGATTTAAATCATCTTTGGGTGCCCTTTTGTATGCGAACATACGTAAACAAAGTCATAAACAGAGCTTGCAAAGTTTGTACAACTGAGATGTATTTCCCATTGATACCAAATCGGGAGACAGTATTTGTAGGAGAGGGAATTGATAGATTGAATGTCAATGGAACTATTGTCTTGATGTCAAGAAGCATTTAAGACGATAAATAATTCTAATAGAGATATGATTTAAACATACCTGCTAAAAGTAAATTTGTTAGAATGTTGATTCGATACTATTTATTCGAAATAAAACCATTATCTCATGATCGGTGTTAAATTAGGGCCATAACGAATTGTGATCCTTTCATTCACATGGTTCCTAATAGTGTGATTGCATATATTGGAAGAAAGGTATTAGTTTGTAATATTCCAGTTTGCCCACATTTTGATTGGCAAAATAGTCCATTATGCTAAAAATTTTGAGACCTCTCCATTTTATCCAGTGTTCTAAGAACATAGAGAATTTTATACTTGGATTGAAGATAAAATGAATAAATATTTGTAAAAATGAAATAGGATCCTCTTTAATTGGTTTTGCAAAAAAACATGCTCAAACTCGAGTAGTATTCACTCCCTCCTAAAACGCCTGTTGCCAAGGATCTTCATCATTTAGTAACAAAAAATATCATAAATAAGAGTGTTATTTATAACAATCCTAACTCCAAATCACATAGTATTGACAGAAGTTTTTATACACACGCCTAAACCAGAAAATCAATCAAACTTAGTAGTGCTAATATAGCTAAGTCTGATAATTCGAGAGTTAGTTATTGTTAATAATCATCGCCCCTGAGTCTGAAATCGTTTAAAAATAGTTTATTCAGTGATGTGCCTTTGTCAGTCAGTCCGAAAGAGGGAAACAACCTGAATGAGATTGGTAAGTTAATGAGAGAAAACACTTAGTTGAAAGAAAAATTAGAATTGAAAGAGAGACAAATAGAATCTCTATTAAAGGGATCGCTTCTGAAATAATTACAATTGTCAGTGGATTAGCTAAAGAGTGAAAAGTAGATATTGTAACACTAACTTCAGAATACAGTCACATAATTAGCGAGAGAACTTGAAATGTATAAGAAAAGCTCTGTGCAATTGGAGAAGCAATTATGTGAAGAAATTAATTAACTTAAATTGGAGGTTGAGAAATACAAATCTCAGGTATTCAAATTGCAAGAATTTGAACGATCGATTAAAGGTGTGATATTAGAGAATGAATAATTGAAAAATTAACGATAAGAAGATGTTAAATGGTAGTCATAAATCTAAGAGTAGTTGGAGATGTATTTTGAGAAGACGTAAGAATAGAAGCTTAAAATAATTGATTGCAAACATTATGCATTTTTGGTTCTTCAGATTAGTCAATACCTAACATTAAAATAATCACCACCATTAGAATTTTTAGTTTAATTAAGCAAATTATAAAAATAAGTGAGATAGGAACATTTAGATAATAAAATACAATAGGGATCCTCACTTAAAATGATATTTGCTTAAGTTTTCTCAACCTAGGTTGAAATACTAGTTATGTTAAATTAAATTAATAAGGATTTATAATAATAAGTGGAGAGATTTTCTAAACAATATGTTTCAGAGGTAGGAATGCAACTTGTATCAATTTGATTTATAAATTTTTCATGCTATCTATTTCTAATCCTATTATTCTATTTATTGTAATTTCGTTGGTACTTTCTTCTTCTCAAATGCCTCTATTAACAATTTTGCTTGATGCTATTCTAATGCTAATCTGTAAATTATAAAATAATTGATACTAATGTCTAGTTATTTATCTTTCTAATGCCTAGTATAGAAATGGAGATCCTTATTCACTATCTTGAAGTTCCAAAGTTGTTTCAACAATATTTTCTAATGGAACATATCATTCAATAACAAAATTAAATACCTATATATTTTTTCTTCAATGAATTTCTTCTCTAATACCTCCCATAATTTTTTGTCATGAACATTCAACTTTCCACAAACACCAATCACTTAGGCTAATGTGATTGCATGTTCTCTTGTAAACAATGGAACTAAATCTTTAAGTACAGGAACAATTTTATCATAAAAATGTTAATCAACATCTAAATCCATTTCAATAATTCTATTTATAAATATATTTAAACCTCTTTAGTCCAAATGCAATCTAATGATCTGTTATTTAAGTGATATTTTCTTAAATTAAGACCCCTATCATTTTGATTGAATGAGCAAATATTAAGGCATTTGATAATTATTGATATGTATCTGGGTGAACTTACCATATGTTTGGCAGTTTAGCTTTAATTTAATTCTAATACAAATACTAACTGATGTTGAAAATGGTTGTATGCCCTTAAATATTCTGAACATCATTTTTTATAAATATTAATATGTATTCCAAAATAATATCTTTCCTCCTATTACTATATATAGCATCATCGAAAAAATTGCATTTGAGGACCCATTTGGACAGTTTGACATGTTATGGAATCATATTTGATGCTGGAAGTTCAGGGACAAGAGTATACGTTTATAGCTGGCCTTGTCGGGAGAAAACAATCACACCCTTGATTAAGTTAGGGCAAAAAGTAACGTCAATTTTTTATAAACCATCCGTAGGCCCCAGATTTGAAAAAAAATCCCGGAATCTCTACATTAGGAGACAATCCAGCAGGCGTTCCAGAATATCTTGATCCATTGCTTTAATATGCCAAAGATAATGTCCCTAAGGAAATGTGGAAATATACTCCGATTTTCCTTGGAGCCACAGCTGGAATGAGATTATTACCAACAAATCAATAAGTGGCAGTAATGGAGGAGGTGAGAAAATATTTTAAGAAAACTCCGTTTTTATTCTTAAATGACAAATGGGCAAGAATCATCAGTGGAAGAGAGGAAGGCTCATATTTATGGCTTTCTGCTAACTACATTTTGGGTACATTCACATAAGAAAATATTGTCAATGGCTAATTCAAAAAAAGCTATCCAACTGTAGATTTAGGTGGTGCAAGCACACAGCTTGCTAAAGCCCTAAGACGAACTAGAGATTATCCTGAGGAGGACGTTTATGGCACAAAGTTTAGGGAAAATACATACGATATCACAATTGACTTGTATGCACATTCTTGGCTAGGGTATGGGTAAGATTAAGCAAAAATTGGTGTAGACACCTAAATCACAGAAAATATCAGAAAAAAGCATAAGTCTTTCAACAGTCCTTGTTACAATAAAGGATATAAGGGAAAATTAGGGAACCAAGATGTTATTGGTACTGGAGATCCAGAAGCATGTCTCGAAGAAATAGCATACTTCTTAGATAACTTCAAAGATGATTGTGATTATGATGTTTGCTCTATTCAAGGAGTTGAGTAACCAGTGATTTCTAAAAAGGAAACAGTGTATGCTGCAGGTGCATTATCATTCTTGGCTGAATAGGCTGGTCTTGGCTCAACATTTACAGTAAAAATTAATTAATATTTAGACAACTGAAATGAAAAAATATTATGTGGATTATTGCAGCGCTCCATTCAATTAAACGTTAGCTAATGAAGATCGCTATTATCCAAGTAGATGCTTTTCAGGACTCTATGGTGCTGCTTTATTAGAAATTGGTTACAATATTCCTAAAGAAACGTAAACCTATTTATATGAAAAATAGAAAAATATTGACAGGTAAGATTAATAAGTTAGAACCAACATGGACTTTGGCTGCTATTTTTGATTAATTGAATCATGTTAAGGGTTGCCCTGATAGTCCAGTATGCACTTTCAATAACTTGATCATGCAATTAAGAGAAGATAGAGAAAATCCAGATTATATCGAATAATATCAAAAAGAATGATAACAATAAAATCAAATTTATTTTTTATGTTATAACTTGGAAAAAATTCTTTTAAAGAGATCCATTTTTTCAGGTCGAGCCAGTTGTTTTTCAAATTTTATGTTTTGTAGTTTTTTCGGTAGTACAACATCATAATCCAAATGAGATGTTAAAGGTTATGATGATTTTCGTGAAACAATTTTGCTAAAGTCAAATGCTTGAACTTTAGTTTATGTTTTCTTCCATGCATTTAAACACTCATAATCTGGGGTCACTTCTTTCTCTGACAGTGGTTTTCGGTTTGAATATGAGTCAAATGAATGAGCTCTGTTTCTCGATTAGGTTGATGTATTATAAAAGGTATCAATCACTCTACTGACTTATTCTTTTCTACCTATTTGTTTTTCAAATGGTATTGGCAGGCGAACATGATATGTTTTGGAGAAATCAAAATCTTTTATTTCCTAAATGACACTAACTGATCTTTCCTTAATTTATTATTTAGAGAAATCAGCTATAGGAATATGTTTTTCGATAATATTATATTATGGATTGTAAACTCTCTGAGGCATTTAATCAGCAGGCACATATCCCATTTTACTAGTTACAGGTGTGTTTCTATCGACTCTTTTAAATATCCAATCAGTTCCAGTTTGTGTTTTCTTAATAATCTTTGGAGAAACTTAGACAGGCGGTGAACTTGATCTAAAGGATTATTGTTATTTCTATTAATCAAGCCGTTTTCCAAATCTAGAATAAGATGTTCGATCCATTTTTAGATAATTTTTTATTTATTATTATAAAAATATAACAAATAAAACAAAAATGGGGAATTTTGAGTTCTGCGCATAAAATAGGAAGGCATCTGAAATAATTGATCGACCCACAGTTAAATATTAGCCGTTAGTGGAGAGATATAAATTTTTACATAAAGTGGATAATGAGGAAATACTTAATTATGCTAAAAAGACAGGGATGCCATTCTTCAAACCTTATAATAAAGATATCACTTAAAAGATATTGTTAATTAATGAGATTCATGATTTTGATTTTTCTTACATCAGAGCCAGATTAGTGTTATGTGATCTTGATGTAGACAAGGCTAGAAAGGCTTTGTATGACGATTCTTAATTTAGAAAAACCATTTTGCCAATGAATTTAGAAATTCAGATTTTAGGAATAGATTTTCATAATGGTCTAACTTTGCTCGTAAAGGAGTAGAAGAAAGCAATTCTTTAGTTTTTAACCTATTTTCTTGAATATATTTATTGTGAATTGAAGCTTTCTAACACTATATCTATTGTGATTGACTCTAAGGAGATATCTCCTTGGTTTTTGAATAGTCTAATAATGATGACTACAAGATATTTTATATTTAATATAAGAAGGGTGTTTTTGGTAAATTTTGAATTAAATAAATTATCAAGTGAAGTTATTGGATTGTTAAGTTCACCAATATACACTCATTTTGTGTTAGCATTGTCTGATAAAAAATATTTAGTGAGACATATTAGGAAGAGATATTTACATATAGAATACGGTGGTTTGAGAACAAAATAATGGCTCGTCCCTACAGATGTAAATTAAGCAAAAGAATTTTAATTATTATGATTGTAATATTTAAAGACAAGTAAATTATTTCTGAAGCCAAAGACTTTGAATCTCTCACCTACTAGATTGAAAATCAATTCGGTAGAGATCTTCCAACCATCTATAAAATATTTTTCCAAGATTTGGGAGACGATAAGATTGTAATTACTAATGATGAATCATTCTAATAAGCATGTAAAATATTGATTCATTATTTAGTGAAATATGCAAAAGATTAGGGATCATAGATCCTGCTTATTGTAGATGATGACATTCTCCCAGATGATTTAGACATTGTGCTCAAAAGATAGATTGTAATTTATTTTAAATTATATTAAGAGTACAGAACAATCTAAGATATTTGCTTAGAGTTAACATGAACAATAATGCCCCACATAGTTTTTGTAGGAATCACTCTATAATGTGGACAACGCATAATTGAATATATAGCAAATATTTGATTACTACTCAAAAATTATTGCGAGATTTAGAAATTAGTTCATATAATTACCTCCAGAGAATAGATAATAGAATTATCTCATATTCTATAATTAATACTAAAGTTTGATATAAAGAATGAATGAGAAGCTGACAGGCTATTTTGTGGAAGATATTTCCAAATTAGTGAATAATCCTTAAATACCTGTTGACACTACTGCATTCTTTAAATAAAATTAACCAATAAAAACAGAGGCTAAATAATAAGAACCTGATCCTGAACAAATAGCAGTCAAGCCAGAGAAGAAGAAAGCGAAGAAAAACATTTAAGAGGAACCAAAGGAACCCAAAGAACTTCAAAAGAGTTAGACAAAAGAGGCTAAACCTAAAAAAAAACTCAAAGAAGTGGTTGAAGATTAAATGACTCAATCTAAATAAAAGAAAGAGGAGAAAAAAGCTAAAGAAAAGAAAGTAGAGAAGAAGGAGGATTAATAGAAAAAGGTTGTTTAAGCAGATAATCAACCAGCAGGCAAGTTGTAATAATTCATGGAAAATCCATTTAATCTTATTAAAAAAATGTTCTCCAAAGATCCAGAATTGAGTTAACTTACAATAGATGATATTACAAAGTCCATTATTGTAAAAGATAAACAAGATGATGCTCTATGATATAAAATAAAATAATAATATTATGTTAGAATTATGTTTTGATGGCTTGATTAACAAAAGATTCTCGTCCCTTCATGGGCTATTAAGAATTTACTAGATATTAAAACTTATTAAAATTTTGAAGGATAGGAATAAGGATAAGAAAGCAAAGCCAAAAGAATAATAAAAACAATAATACAATTTTGAGATAGTAGTTTAGAAAGCACTATCTGATTTGAGATACTTTAAAAAATGTGTTTTAAGATAGAGATTAGGTATATATTCCTCAATAAAAAGAAAGGAGAGAGATTTTGAATCAAATTTTAGATAATGTAGCAGATGAATAAGATGATATTGGATATTAAGATTACTTATAATAAATCTAATAATCCTTCGTTTAGGAAGAGCAAATCTTGTTAAGTCAAATATAGTTTTTTTGTCAGAATAATCGTATATAATACGATGGACTATTTATTGAGAAAAAATTTAATAGAATACTTTTGTCAGCTAAGTAAAATTATAATTCATAAAGATCATTTGGCAACCAATCCTACTTGAAAGAGGAGGATATAATATAAAATTTTATCAAAATGAAGGCAGCAATAGAATAAAATTACGATTTTATTTTAAACATTTAGGCAAAAATAATAGTAATTTTTATTCTAACATAGAATTATTCTGATTATCAAATTTTAAAGATTATGAATATAGTTGTACTTGATATCTGTGCAACATAAAAAAAATACCCAATTTATGAAGAGGAAGATTACATAAACCAGGTATAATATATTTTAAATTTAGGTAATAAAGAACCCATAGAAATATATTTCATACTAGAATGAAATAAAAAATCTTATATTTTGAATTTATATCATTTTTTCTTACCTGGAAATTTACTTAAAGCGCTCATTATGCTTTAACCCAAATTTAATTATTATTCCTCAATTATTGGCTTGTTTGATACAAATTACTCTTCCTGTTTATTGCTGTTATATGAAATGCTGGAGACATCGCTATATGAGTCTTCATATTTCTTGAATTCTGGAACTTAAACCTGTATTTCTGGGAAATCAGGTATTTACTATGATCTTGCTGATTAGTCAGGATATCTATATGATCTATTTGGGGAATCTTATTATTCTTCCTAATCTTCACTTACTTCAGGTATAAGGTATTGATATTCAAAGTTCATATATTGATCAAATTTACTCCTTTCTGTATTAGGATCGCTTTTAGTTTTATTTTCACTGTCCTATCTCTCAGATTCTTATTATATTGATACAACTTCAGACAGAGCTGCTAATTCTTATATTTCCTCCTATTCAATTATTGTTTATATATCTTAAATTTATGAGGTCTTTAATATGGTTGACTATTTTTTCGAGCCAACAACTGAATTAGTGTAGTTCTTAATATGTCTTGGAGTGTTTCTTGATATTGAACTACTCCTAGAATTTTCAAATAAGTTTGGGAATAACTCTTTGTAGGGCTCAAGTAAATTTCTTACTTATTATTTACCATCTTTTTAAAAATATTTGCTTATATCCTAACTTTAAATAATTTTAGGATAATCAATTTCAAATAGAGGACAATTTTCTTGAAATACGTTTTGATATTCAGTATTAACTTAAAATTATTGTGTAATATAATATTGTTAGAATAATTCGCTAAATTTATTTTCTTTTAATTCCAACAACTTTTGCACTATTTAAACCCAATCTTTTCCAAAAATTTAGTTTTTAAATATAAACTTGTAATGATCACTTATAGAATAAACTTCATTTATGGGAATTTAAATTCTTATCCTAAGATATGATAAATATCTAAATAACAATCAAATGCTTATTAAAATTTAAATGATATTATGAACTCATCTAATTGAGTTTCATAGTATAAAATTCTCATTTATTGTTAAGAAATTGATATTCCAACAATATATTTATAATCTATATAATTGTATAGCTTCTACTAATTAACCAATAGTATAGCACCTATCGATATTGTCATAATCAAACTCACATTATTTACTTTTACTTTAAAATTTGATTTAAATGTACAAGGATTCATTAATAGAATACTCTGAAATAGATCTTTCAATTCATGAATACTCGATGTTTTTAATTTTTAGATTTTAATATCCTTTTGATCTAATTGTTCCTCATTAATATTAACATATGTTGGGATGTAATCCTGAAATTTTGTGTTTACTTTTATATCCTACTTTATTTTATCTAAAGCTAGATCTTCTTGTCGCTTTGATTTCATTATATTGGAAATTTATTATTCTACATCTTATTTTGTATTTAGGATGAATAGTATGCTGGATATGAATAATATCAATTAATTATCATAGAATAAACCAAAATTTTGATTGTTCAAGAAGCTATCCACTAAATAATTAAATTAATCCAATTCCTTATTAGTTTTTTAATCTTAAATTACATTTGGGAATATCCTTTATTTAACTATTATATTGTTTTTAATACTAGGATAATTCATACAAATCTGGGATATATTATAAAACATATTTATGTCATTTATTAAAGGTACATCCTCGATAATATTTTTATCATTAGAGGAATTGTTGTAATATTTGATTTGATCATTTTTATATACTCTTAAATAAATCCAATAGTTATGGTTCTATCTTAAACCATTAAAAAATTATCCCACTGTCATTATTTCTGTGATTTATTACTTAATCTCTTAATCATCTTCAATTTAGTATATTTCAACTTCATAGTATTCTTAACATTTAAGTTTACAATTCAACTCAATTAATGAAGGTATCCAATAAGGCATTTAAATATTAGATTGCCAATTGTTTAATAAGGATATTATTCGTTTTTTAATATAATGATATTAATGATTTCTTTGATATTCTGCTAATTCAAAATTAAGAATCCAATTTTGTAAATAACTTAATAGTTAAAGTGAAGGAGGAATGTAATTTAATAAAGTTGTAAATACCTTAAGAAGACTTAAAGTTTTCTCTGAATTAATATATGCATAGAATTATAGTAGAACTTCATCTCCAAACAAACTTGGACATGGAGAATTGTTGCAAATGTCTATAATTGATTATAAATTTAGTAATAGTTATGTGACATCTAAGTTTTATTGTAGTGCAACAGATTCTATTATTATTATTTTGACTTGACTCTTTATTTCTTAAGCAATAAAATTGTAGTATTCATCATCAAGATTCAGGATATTATTCTTGTTATTTCCAATAAACTGATAAATATTTGTGAAACTTTATCTCTGAGATTGTGTTTGAATTATTTAGGGATCATACATACTAATTTTGATGTCTGATAAAGAGAATCTAATCTCTGAGGTTGCTTATTATCTATTTATGTCAATATCTTTAAGTATTTATTCATAAGTAAATTCTTGGTATTGAAGATTTTTCTTTTCTAATCTCTACCTTATTTATTATCTTCTTATTTTATATGAAAAATATGTTATTAACAGCCTGACTGCATTTAATTAAACATTAATTATATTTTCCTTCCAAGATAAATAATCAAAATCGTTTTAGTAATCATGCAATAGAAACTCTAAGATATGAATTGACTGATCAATATAATATTTGACTACACTGTTCTCCTTTATGTAATCATCAATATTAAATGTACTTATTAATGATTTATCTTGGAATATATTTTAGTAAGTCTTAAGCTTCTTCATTTTTTCCCAAAATTATTATAAACTATCAAACTAATATTTTGAGATCTCCAAATAGTTCATAACAGTGTGATGTTTGAAGAAAATAGGGTCAATAATATTTAAATTAACTTCTGCATAAATTTTATCAATATCTCTTGTTAAATATATATTTATATCTTCTTATTAAAATTATTCTGCATCTTTATACCAATCGTAGTCATTAATGATCAATTATTTTATATTTTCATCCCTTTCTAGTTTCAAGGCTATTAAGAAATCAACTGGTTGTCCTCTTATATCCAATCGATGACATTCACCTAATAGGTTATCAAGCTCTTAATTGATGTTAATTTCTTGGACTTCAAAATTTAAAAGCCTATTTATTCGGTCCTCTAATAATTATATTCTTTTAGCTAATTTGAAATATCTTTCCTAAAATATTGTATTATCAGTTTATAAATAAAATGCAGCAAATGTTAAGTAACTGATTGCATAGTGATCTCTTATTAGAATTGCATCATTTAATTTATTCCAAACCCACTCTTATATTTACAGAATTATCTTTTATGGCATTTAGTATGGAAATTCATCCAATTATTGGCATATTTCATAAACCTATTCTACAGAAGGGTCATTTTTCTCTTATTAAAATATCCTCCTTATATCTTTTTCTTTCTATCTGATTTATTAAAGAGAATGAGTTGTTGTTACAGGAAGTTTAGTATTTCCTCTTTTTTGTATTGACAAATCAGTCTTATTATCTTATTTCAAGCTTTTTTAACTCTTTATCATGGATCCTTCCTCGATTTGAATTTGCTTGTAAAATGTTTTTATAATCTCTAATGAGAATGGTAGAGGATAGAAAGTTATCTTAATATCTCTTTTTTCTTTTATTTACAAGTATATTTTAAACATCTTCACCTAAGCAGTTTTAGTAAATTTATTATAATCTAAATTTAGGCTCTTAATCATACAAGTTTCATCATACAGGACTCTATTCTCAATCACAGCTATCGATTAATCAGTGAGTTAATTTTGTCCTAAATTTAATTCAAGACTAAATAATAACTGACTAACCTTCATTATAAAAATTTCAAAAGTAAAATCTTAGCCCTAAATGTTATTTTACTCAAAATTGATAATTTTAATTTCATTGCAATTTTCAAATATTCTATTTATTAAATCTAAGCATTTATCGTCTATTTGATTGTATGATAGATTCAGACTTACTAGTTATGTAAGATTTTAAACAGCTCCAACAAAATCTGATATATTTTTATTACTTATGCCACAATTTTTGAGATCCAAAATTGATAATTGTTCAACCTTAAATGCACTTATTAATATTTGAAAATGCTTTATGTCTTAATGAGGCTGGAACATCAATCCTTCTATCAAGTTGGACGATTCAATCAGATGCTTAAATATGTTCAGCTTTTCTTATCTATCAGCCTTATCAATTATTAAAACAGGACTTTCGATATTGATGCATTCTTATAAAAAATTTATATATTTTTCTTCTGTTCTTTAGTTTGTTCCAGTTTATTAACAAAATTACTTCCACTTATAAATTGCATTAGCGATTGTAACAGCTCTCTGTATTTGCAAGCCATCAGGTGAAAACATGAATTGCACTTCCTATTTAAATAATATATCATACTTTTGTAGCTTTATTGGTTAAACAGATTACTTTAGTAATTCCATTTGGAATCGGTATTGCTTTCCTTTGTGCATAAGATATGAAATCCTCTGCCCTAATGATATGCACAAATTTATCAATTACTGATTAAATGACTAAAGGTGGACTAGTAATCTGATCATAATCATATGATTTTTTGTCTGCTGTTTTACCTTATAATTAAGGGATAGTTTAATTAGTAAGTTTATGTTGACTCCATTCTTGAATACTTTATTTTTTAATCTGTGATTATGTTGCTTGAAAATAGTAAATGCTCTAATCGGTAACAACTAATCTTCTTGGTTACCACCCTAAGTCATTTTCATTGATTTAACAAAAACATGTTAGATTTCCGATAAAGAATAATCTTTCAGACCCTTTCATTAATTTAATTCATAATTTGAATTCTTATAAGAAATCATATATTTTTTGAAATTCAAAACACTTATTCGCTTTTATTAACACATCATTTGGGTTGCAACTCACAGAACCAAGTTCTGATTCGATTTCACCAAACTTCCTCATCAACTTTAAATCCTTAATCATAATCTAATTACAATGTAAAAGAATAGAGTCTTTAAATGGAAATCTTAATTCCAAATTATCATCTTTACTCTATTGCATTTAATAATATTTCTTATCATATAATATGTCCAACCCTAAAACCTACGATAGATGAGCCCTTATTTGATGCTTTCTACCTTGATAAATCTGAACATTAAGCAGTGAATAATTTCTATTTTGATATTTATATCTCTCAAGAACTTGATATTCTGTTCTGGCGGGTAGGCCTTTGTCAAAGGATGTTATGTTCATCCTCTATCTATTTGTATTGAATTCAAGCGGAACATCGATAACTCCTTAATATGATTTTGGCATTCCTTTGCATAAAACTTGATATTTTTTATCAATTTTATTTTTATTTTCAAATAGCTATCCTAATTTGACAGACATGTCTTTTGTTTTAGCTATCAATAGGACTCCTGAGGCAGATTGATCCAATCTATGAACTATGTATATATGCTTGAAATAACACTACAATAAAGTAGGTAAATTTTAATTATTGTTCCCTCCTTGAGATGACCAACCACATTATTTATTTAATATCAGTATATTTTAATTCTCATAAAGAATCATCTGTCTCATAAGTTAATATTTTAATTAGGGTATTTGGTATTTCATCTTTAATTTTTTATTTTAATTTATATGTTTAAGTTTCATCCCTTGAAATGGATGTCCTCAATCATAGTTTCCAAGGTAATAAATTATAATAAAACCTAGTTTCTAAACTCATATCTGAAATAATTTGATCATAACAACATTGATTTAGCATTTTGGGAAGGACAAATAAGTTTGAAAAATGTTGTCTTGAGAAATGATCTTCTATTACAGCACGGTATTCAGTTCCAAATAATTGACTCTTTTATTGGTAATATCAGTGTAACTATACCCTGGAATAATCTCAAAACTCAACCTATCATCGTAGAAATAACAAATGCAAAGATCATTCTCTCCAACAGAATAGATAACAAAGATTTAAACAAAGACTAATACCAATAATAAGTAAATAGGATCAAGACTGAGATACTACAAAAATTTGATGAATAGGTCTAAAAAGAAGACAACTTCTCTGATGGAGCTTCAGGTAGTAATTTCATAATGGATTTTTTTTCAAAAATACTTGAAAAGTTCATACTAAAAATTAATGACATAGACATAGTCTTCATCTATGAGATTAACAATTATGAGATTGTCAAGTTTGGTTTTGGGTTCTAAAATTTTACGATCTAACAAGGTAAATAAACTAATGATGATGTCAAAAAACACATAACTATAACGAACATATTTCTTCTATTTGAATTTTATGATAGTGTGCTACCTGTGTAATAGGAATCATTCATTAAAGATCACACTCATTCTAGATTTGATGGATAAAAGAAAATTCACATTCTTAAAAACTTGGGTCTTGATATTGATTTAGGAATTAATTTCCAAAAACAATTAGATTTAGATATTAAATTAACAACCACACCTTTGTTAATATATTTAAAATAAAGGCAGATTAGGTTATTGTTGAGAGCATTAGAAGATATTCTCAATCATAGACCTGATAGACCACCAAAAAAGGCATGGCGATAGTGGTGGCCTTACACAATAAAGAGAATAATTGAAAAAGAGTATATATAGACTAAGGTTAAGAAATAAGCATTCACTAGTTATTTCTGGGCAAATAGATATGTGCATGCTTACACAAAAAAAATGTTAAAATAAAACACTCATGTAGATAATTTATCCATGTAAACATTTGAAGAAAAAAGCACAACGTCACAAATACTCATCTTGAGGAGTATGGCTGTAGATAAAATATTAGAGATGAGAAATTTGATAAGATCATAAAATCCTCAAATGCAATAAGAATAAAAGGGTGCATAAAAATGGTTTAAATTTTTTAACAATTCATTCAATATGGAGCATGCATCTAATTTGAGATTTAGTAAAAAATTAGTAGATACAAACTTGAGTTTCATAAAAGAGAAAGAGTCAAATACTAGAATAGCATTAATAGTTGACATACCTAAAATAAATATATTAATCTAGGAAAATTAGATTCTTTAATAATTAAAAAATTTACATCAATAAGTGAATGTATTTAAGTAAGAATTAAGAGATAAAAAATCTTTACAGGAGAAAGTATTAGATCATATTAAAAATAATTTTCTAACAAAGTTATCAAAAATTAAAGCAGCTGATGATTAAAAGTAGGATGATTGGTGTTTAGAGGAACTTTTGAAAGATAAGCTCTTAGTTAATTTAGAGGTTCAAAATATAAAGTTAGAATTCATTCAGTAAGGGTAATTTAAGAAATTGATTAAAGCACAACTTTAGAATTTAACTTTATATGACATGAACAAATTAAATTAGGATTACAACAAAATAGTTGAACTACCAGAAGGATTGAAACTACTAATAAGCTCAGAGCAATTGGAGAGAGAGAAGAAAATAATGGATTTAGATCCTCTTGAGAAAACTATCTAAGTTCATCAAGATATCCAAGTAGGCCCAGTAAATCTAACGTTATGCAAACCATTATTTGAAAGAATCTTATCTCTCTAATCGTTAATATTTTTTGAGACAGTGTAGCCAAGAAAAGAAAATGAAGAAGCTTAAAAATATTTCAATAACTTTTTAAGGACAACTAAAAGAGTGCAATCGAATACTAATTTGTCTTTCACTGTTAGTAAGATAAATTTATATCTCCCATTAAAATATAATAGCAAAGCTGATATGCTCCTACTCCATCTGAAATAGATTAAAATATTTAAAAGAGAACATCACAATAGTATGGTTAATGTGTATGCAGAATCTAATCCAGATGGACAAGTCAATCAATATCTAAATCAGTTGAAAACTTAATAAGCACTAGATAGAATATAACAAGTATAATAACTAGATGATACTCATAATTTGAAACCATTATTCTTCTCGATTGGATGTTTAAGACTGGCATTTGTTGATGAATATGATTGGGAAGAAAAAGAGAATTTGTTTTTAATTCAATATAGAAAATTACGGGGAAATCAAATAATTGATGGAGATCCTGGAATAGAGACTATTATTGAAACTCTTCCAATTAAAGTCAGAATGGAAGAGTCACAATAACAACACGAGATAGGCTATATGAAGGATAAGAAGAATTTCAAAAAGAAAATATTTCCTTTAACAAATAATTTATAAATCCAATTACCTTTTCTAGATATTAAAATTTCTATCAAACATTTATATTAATTATAACAAATTGCAGCTGTATGGTCAACCAAAGGGTATGATTTTTATGATGTGTTCGATTATAAGGAATCTTAAAGAAATGATTTTAAAAGATTTAAGGATTTAGAAGAGAAATTGGATAACTTCAAGATGAGCGAAGTTTAGGTTTTATTAGATGGGTTATAATTTTAATTAATAGTGAATACATAAGAGTTTCTTTAGTAGAGAGCAACATAATCTGACTAATGTCATGAAAATAGATTGATCACAGTAAATTTATTGGATTTAGCATTCACATAACAAACAAAATATTTTGAATCTATCTAAAGTTTAAGCATTAAGACACTAATTGTATAAAATAATAATTGTCACAAATTTAAATTATTATTACCTTTGAAGAAGTTAGCATCAAATTTATTAAGTCAAGGAGATAATAATTCAAAAAAAGAAGATGAGTTTGGGGATTAATTAATTGAAGCTTTAAAGGAACAATCTGAAATTTAAGAAGTTGAATAAAATGTTTCACCAACTATCTTTTAAAAATAAAAGATGCCTTCTATTAATGAGACTGTTATCACTTAAGAAGCATTCAATCATGAACCTTACATAGAAGAATTTTGGGGAACTACTTAATGTAAGGATTGTTTCGATAAAAATTATCACAGACTCTTGGTAAATTTCCAAAAATCAGATAATTTACCTGATATACAATTTTAAAAGTTAAATAATTTGGTAAAAAGAGATAAGAAACCTATTGGGTCAGAAATAGATATTTAACTGTAATAAGTAAATTTGATCACTGATCCTTCGATATTTGAATAATTAAGATTAATTTTAGATATAGGTAGTGTTACGGGAGACTTTAAAATGAAAAGATTTACTAAGTGGATGAGAATAAATGGGTTTTGGCCTGACTTTAATGATGTGAATGAAAAGAAGAAGTAGGATATAAACAAATCAGCTTATATCACTAAGGAGCAAACTGATATACATGCCAAAACATTTGTAATAATATCTCAGGTTACAATTATGATGATATATGAGGAGAAGTTAGTTTATGTGTTTAATTTGTAAGATCTTAATATTAATATTCTGAATTGTGATTTGAGTTCTAAAACTCATATTGTAGCAAATAGAGCAAGATTATTTGATACAGCACCAGTAACTGGCTATCACACAACAATCCTAGAAGATTATAAAAACTCAAACCAAATTGACATAACTCTACACACATATTTTAATGAGGATTTAATAGCAATCAAACAGTGCTAATCCTATTGTGGTATTAGAATAAAGGATGCATAACTAGTATTTTTAAAAAGAATAACAAATGAATTATAATATTATGTCAGAAAAGTTCTCCTGAAAAGTTTTGCCAATAACATATCCTAAGAAGATAAGGAAAATATATGGAATAATATTAAGAACTAAAGTGATAGCTTTATCAATCAATAAGTACAATAGTAAGTAGAAGGCTATGGGTTTAAGTTCTCATTAGTGGCTCTTAATTCAATGGCTATAGCCTATAGAAATTCGTTGGCAAATGAAGCATTATATGTGAAGTTTTCAAAAATTGGATTTTGGTTTACTGGCAGATGGGGAAATAAATATGACACGCTAATCCAAACTGGAATGTTTGACTTTGAGCTTGAGAACGAAGCAGATCAGGAACTTGATGAGAAACCTGAATTTTTTGAGATAAGAGATCATTTAACTGAAGATTTTAAAACAGCTAAGGAATAGCCACTCTAGTACATTTAAATTGTTAATGTTTGGGGTTTAGAGATAAGGTGCTGTCCTGACGAGAGAGAATAGGATATATTCATATAAGCTAAAAAAGAGGATGTAGCGCTGGAGGTAGAAATAATATTCGTAGATGAGACATTTGATCAAGCAATAAAGCCGATGAGAATTAATGTTGCATTAAATAAAGTCAAAATTTATGCTTATGATCTTGATTATTGTACCATGGTTAAACTTTTTATGGAAAATTTAGGAGAGTAATGTTAAACTATATTTGGACCATATGTTTATGATGAAAAAAATGAAAACTTCTGGATGGTTTTAGATATCTCTATTGATGATGCGATTGCCAAATTCTTCAAAGGGAGAAGAGAGGATCTTGAGGAATACTTAAAACCACAAAGTAGGGATTTAAGTGGGGAAGGATAAAACTAGTTTTTATATAAGAATGCTGCATCTGTTGCATTCGCCAAAATTAAGGATTTAAGCTTTTAATTTTAAATGAGAGAGAATGGAGGAAAATTAATGAAATTGACAATACAGTAATTGGATCTTATGGATTTTAGAGAAACATCTACTGGTCCTAAATAAGTTCTATTTGGAAGATTACCTGATAATCCCAACGATGAAGAAAATGAATTTGAACATGAAAATGTTGTAATTGATAACATCTCAGACTCAGAGGATGAGGCTTCTAAAAAGAAATAAGAAGAAAAGATATTAATTTAACGCTAATAAAATGATTAGAAAGATTCAGGAAAGGATTCTAATGTTATGTCACGATCCTAAACTAATTAAAACCCAAGCAGATGGGAAAGATTCAAAAGATATGTCAAAACAACACTTTGCTGTGCAAGAAAGTCCAAAACTAGAAAGATTAGTAAAAGGAGCACCAGAAATCAATAGTCTGGAAATATAGATATGGAAGTTATGAATAATGTTCAAGAAAGTCTATTGAATTATGTTGAACCTATGTTTGAAAGGAGATGGATTAATTACAGAATGAAATAAGCATTATAACCATCTATAGATACTTCTAAATTTGAATACAGCTAGCATTTTAAAAACAACGAACATTATCATTAGCCACCTGATTTGTTGTACTTGATGACTACCAAGCCCGATGGTGAGAAATTAATAAAGATAAAGCTACAAAATAAAAATATAATACTGCTAGTTGATTTTCTTGTTGAGACTGTATCCTTTTTTAGGACCCCATTTAATGGATCTGACTCGAAGGAGTATTAGAGATAACCATATTATAATAATTATCCTCCTATGGTAATTGAAGTAAATGCTTCAAATGTATGGGCTTAAATAATAGGTTAAGATTGTTTGGGAATATAATTATTTGTAAAATATTCATAAGTTTGGTCAGGAGATTCATGGTATGGACCAGGTAGTTGCACAAAAAATATAGATGCTACATTACAAAAATTAGTTATATTCAAACATGGATAAGATTATACTGATTATTTTAATAATCGATCGCTTATTGATCCATTTAAAGTCAGTATCATTATGGATTATTCAATTGACTTTTTTAGGCATGCGATAAATAAGCATTTTATCACTGAATAAGGAGTTCCAATAAAAGAATATTATAGGGATCTAAACAAATTTGAGTCTAAGAACCTTTGGACTGTTAAATTGATCAATTCAAGGAGGTTGTCTAATAATTTTAGTCTATCAATAAGAGATGTAAAATAATTATAAGAAATTTTTTCTAAAATCTCATAACCTAGTGCTGGACCATCAGATTACAAATTTTAAAGGCCTCAGTAACCAGTTTATGATTTGGTTGATTAATGTTTGAATGTCAAAAAAATTGTAATCAACAATCTATCAATATAAATATTAAAAAATAAGGATGGAATTAAGGTAGCTTAATTCAAACTAACAAAATTTAATATGTAAGACAGATAGGAGACTGACATATAAGATTTAAGATTGGTAGCAACAATTGAACTTGATTATTTTAATAAAAGAAAATTAGACTATGAGCCAGCAATAGAACCTTGGTAATTCAAGATTACAATGAATTAATTAAAAGAGACTCCCCCTGAAAATAAGAATATCAAACGAAATGCAAAGAGAATTAAACTATCCAATAGAGTGGATAAATCTATTAAAGGTGATGAAGTACCATTTTATCTAAAGGATCATCAAAATTCATTAAATATAAATATAACGACAGCATTCATTGAAGTAGCACTGGAAGCTTCCAAAATATATAATTTACAAATGAAAGATGAGGAACCATATAAGATATTTAATAGATCAGGGTATGGAGTTTTATTAAAAGATCATAAGAAGGATTAAGTCTTATATGAAATTGAGAAAAATTCTACTAAAACCTTATAAAGTGAAAATAGATAAAAGTCTTTGTTAGAGTAGTAATAAATGTTGGTCAATATGATATTATTGACAAAAGTTTATGAAACGGAGAAAATTATACAAATGGAAGACGATCCGCCATCACCAAGAAGGACTTAAAAATTCAACATTACGAGTAATAATTTCTCAACAACAATTAATTCAAAATCTGCTAATAATAAAAAGGGACAAAATCTTAGCAATTATAAAGCTATTAAATATGTAAATTTTGATTTTGTTGGAAAGAAATTTTACACTTTAGACAGATAGCATAAGAATGAAAATTAAGAAAGAGCAAATAAATAAAAGGGAACTATGGATTTCTTGAGGAGCAAGATTGACAATCTAACAGATGCTTTTTAATTAACAAATAATAAAAAAATAAATGAAGATAGAAACTTATACATCTAAGTCAGTGTTAATATTAATCCTTAGAATGGGTCGAAAGAAATCATGATATCAAGCACAGTTAAATTTTATAATTATTTACATACTCCAATTATGTTAGGCTTCTTAGTAAATGGATAAATGGAAGAAACACTTGAAATAATTCTAAGGCCCCATTAATTGTTTGTAATCCCACTTGAATTTTTAGAAAATAAAACCGAAGTTAGATTTACCCCATTAGATGAGTAAGATTAAGAGAAAAGAAACCCCTAGATTGAGCATAGCTATTATTAATTAGATAATTTGTTGTGTGATTAATGTCCAATAAGTGATTTTGAAATTGATAAGGATAATACTATAATAGAAGTATTAGAAGAGGCTAAAGGTTATGCTTCACCGATGAGAAATGAACCACCATAAAATATTATAAAGAGCGAATTCAAATCTATTTAAGATCCTTTAAATTATAAGAATGATTTTGTAATAAGCTCTTATCAGAAATCAAATGTCAAATAAAAAAACTTTTACTTTATATTAACGTGTGTTAAAGTGAAATATAACATTAATCACTAAAAATATATATCTGAGAAAAAACATGACGATGATCTTCATTGTTATGAGACGTTCCTAGTTTGTTACCCAATATTTAAATTCAGTAATGCTATTGTGAGAGAAATAACATTGCATTATGGAGCAGGATAGAAAAATTCTTAATCAGGGCTTCAAAATACCAAAGTTCTTAAACCTACAGAATCGTTTGTACCTGAAAATCTTGATTATTCAGATGATTTAGAAATTAACTTTTCTTTGGAGAAGTTGCCAGTTAGAGAAAATCAAGCCACTATGAAAAAATAATTGACAATAGATGTTGAATAGGTAACTGAGCCATTTAAAGTGTTCCAAAAGAAAGTTGGTTTTGGTGATAACAATAATAAGTTCCTCGTCCAATCAGGATAATACCATCTCTATATATTTTTAAAGAAACGATCCTAAAAGTCAAGAGAAATGGTTCTATATTGTCCCTATCTTATATTCAATGAAACAGATCGTTTTCTACTCTTCAGAGAACATGGAATCACTTAAGATATCACAAGTAATGATTAAATTTATTACTTTCATCAAACTATTGGTGGTAAGACAAGTAGATAGAAAAAGGATTATGAACAACATTCCTATTATCATAATTTACATATGTTTTGCACTTCATCTAATATGACTAAAATACAAATAGCTATCGGTAATATGAATAGATTTCAAGGGAATCAGAGTTTGGAGGCATCTTCATTTTGGAGTAATCCTGTTTCATTATAAAGTGGAAATATTATTGAGATAATTGGATCACAAGATATCTTTAGAAGAGATACTAATGACATAAACCCGAATAAACGAAATGTTACTAAAGGTAGATTCGAGTTTGGAATGAAGGTAGCCAGTGCTCCAGGAATATTCTTTAGATCTAAACTTATTACAATTACACCAAGATTTATTGTTCATAATGAGACTGATAGACATATTGCATTGGCTTAAGTAGAGACTGAATATGTTGAAAGTAATATTCTTAGGTTAAAACCTTAAGACTGGAAATATTATAACTGGCCAAATATCAAGAAACCTAATTTAGTTATGATATCATACTACTAATAATCTACTGGATTGATTGCTGGATGGAGTGGATTTTTCAAGATCCAAGTCTAAGATATAGCATTAAAAATACCATTCCCCAAATAGGCGGGTTCTTAAGGAGACAATCAGTAAATGTATTTCCTACAAAAAGTAAATATTACCCTTATGGATGACTTGATATTGTTAATCAGATTTACATAAGAAGATGTTATAATCCCACCTTATTATATAGAGAATCTAACTAAATATGAGATTACATTTAGATAAAAAAGTGCTTAATCCTATAGATATTAGCCCTAAAATCCAAACACAGATGTTTAAAATAATGAAATAAATAAGGGAACAATTATGGTTTAATAAAACAATAAAGAATATGACACTCTAATGTTTGCAGCAGGAGGAAACGACACAACTACGCTTTAGCCAGGAGAAAAAGTTGCATTTACTTGGGATAATTGGATTGATGATAAGGAACATGTAATAGAAGTTGAAATAGAAGGGAAAAATGAGAAATACGAAATCGATAAAATATAAAATTTCCCTCCAATAATATTGCCCTCACAAGGATCTAAGAAAAATTAAGCTAATAAGAAATATCTTTATAAATAGGGTCTTATTTATGTTAAAAGGGAGACTGATGAATATTAAATAAGATATGTGACACTAAATGTAATCAAATAAAAACTGAATATTTATACAACTGATAAAAAAAGTCACGAGTCATTTAGGATGCAAGGGGCTAAAGTTGAAGAAAGTAAGGATAAAGAATTTATTTTGAGAATAGATCCAGATTCTCTTGTTGCTGAAAACTTATATTTTGAAGCCCAAAACACTATAGAAGAATAAAATGAATGGGTCGATTACTTTTGGAGAGCAATATTAATTAATAAACCTGAGTAAGTTGAATTGAAGATTGAACCATCTAACTAAACAAAGGTTGTTTCATTCTTCTAAAATATATCAAATAATATATTTATAAAGGATGATGAACTCACCTCATTTGATTGGACCTTGACTAGTTATAAGATATCTATTAAGAATTGTATTGGCATATCATTGATAGACGATTCTCCAAAGGAAATTATATAGGTTAGTATTAAAAACATACAAATTGAATATTCGCTCCTAGATGAATATGCAAGAGATTAGAGTAATAAAATTTTAATGGAAGATGAAGAAAATAATAATAATGCTTAATAAAGTACATATGTCGTGTAAGAGAAAACTTACATTAAAATTTTAAAGAACTACATCACAATTAAAGTAGATTTGATAATCATAAACAACTAAATAATAAACTCATAATTTCCAGTGTTGCTAGCTCCTAATAAGAAAAAGTTGAATTTAGACTAATAACCTTTTTTGATGTTTAATATATTTAAAAAAGATCAATAACTTGTAGGGAGTAAGAAAAACTAAAATCTGTCTGCTGTTATAAAATAAAATCAATCTGCTACATAATAGTAGAATTAAACAAAAAGCAAAATATCGTATATTCATACGTTTTCTATGTTTGCTGACACATTAGAGATCAGATTAGATCATTAAATACTTGATTCAATTATTTAGTTAACAAATCAAATCAGTGTGCTGATATCTGACTCGAGTATGAAGGATGATGATAACATGATTGATGAAGATCCAATCTATAAATTATATCCACAGTTTAATTTCAAGTCACTTTAATCTAGATTAGAATAAGAGCTATAAAACATTGTTTAACATAGTGAAAGTAAAATATACTTAAAGAATCTCTTACTTGAGCCAATTGACATTTGTTTCACCCTAAAGTAAATATTATTCTAATATAAGATCCTCGCCTGGCCATACAATGAATACCACGTCGAATAATGTAATTGCTGATTTTGGACTAACTTTAGCATCTATAGATAGCGCAAAAATAAGGCTTAATTCATTCAAAACATAACATATTTTTGGCTCATAGAATGAAATTATTGGAAGAATATCAAAGCATTACTAGGGGTAACATTTTTATTCCTATTATTAGATAATTCTTAACTTAGATTTACAAATTGCTAGGATCCTTTGAATTATTTGGAAGTCCTGTTTCACTAATCAGTAATTTAGGAACTGGAGTTATTGATATGTTCTATGAACCATTTTATGCTTTAGTGACTGGAAAAAGTGGATACAAAGCAGGTGAGAAATTCTTCACTGGGGCTGTTACACTTATCCACACATCAATAACTGGAGTTTATAAAACTGTAAATAAAATTTTAGGAACAATTATGAGATTACTAGATAGGATAACATTAGATAAAAAATATATGGCAGAAAGAAGCAATAGATTAAATCGAACAATTAAGAATTTTAAAGAAGGAATAATAATTGGATTTACTAATTTTGGAAAAATCTTAATTTCTACAGTAATTGGAATACTCGGAAGGCCAATTACTGGTTTGTAGGAAGATGGGCTATTAGGATTTCTTCTAGGGATATATCAAGGAATTATGGGTGTGATTATAAACCCACCGTAGGATTGTATGACTTGTTGACCACAATAATTGATGGAATAAAGAACACTGCAGTTTATGAGGAACATATTATGGACACCAGATATAGGCCACCCAGAATATTTGGTGAGGATAATCAACTAATTAAATTTGATTTTAAAGATGCTATAGGAACAGATATAATAAGGAGATTCAAACTTAAAAAATTTGATGGAGAAACAATCTTATTCTTTGATTAATTGAATATCACAAAGCCAGGATCAAGTAAAAAAGTAGAAGCTTAAATCGTATTGACAGACATCAGGATTGTATACATTCTAACTCATTCATCAATTCATTGCGACAAAATCATGGTTTATAAAATTCACACAGTAAAATATAAACCAAAAAAATAACGTTTGTCATTCTAATTCCATACTCCAATCAGGAAAACATGGTACAGCAGGAACTCCAGGAGATATACTCTAGACTATGACAATCATAAA
>VMTU01000073.1:0-79181 GCA_016759055.1 Paramecium bursaria | reverse complement strand
ACTTATTTTAAGTCATCTGGTTATAAATTGATAACTTGCCATACAATCTCTACAGTGTTGTTTCTAATAATATTTTAGATATTCTCTTCAATATCCTAGGAAATAATAGTTTCCCTACAACCGATAGATATGTCAACATATTCTAACTAAAATTCCAAAGTTGATTGAAGTTAAGGTTGTTCCAATTCCATTAATATTTATTAAGCAAACTTTCTATCATCTTGGATTTACTGATTATCTTAAAATACTATTATGCATTATAATGATTCTTCGATTAGTTAGAGGTCTTTCAAGTGATGCTTTTATAGAAATTCCCACTCCTTTAAAGTTAAGTTGAATGATCTGAATTCAAATTAATTCAACAGTTGCTGTTTGTATTCATAGATTATCAGTTCAGCTTGTCTCAATAAATTATCTCTTCCTTTTAGTATAAATGAGTCATTCTCAATATACATTGATATTGATTTATCTATGAGTCCAGTGTTTAGAGCATCTTTGATAGAATTTTATACTAACTTCTAAGGGATAGCTAGCTTAAGGGTACTGAAATTCTCGATTCCCATAATATACTCCTCAATAATTTATTTTATCTTATCATTATGATGAGCCAAAGTGACATAGGATTATTAATCTATAACTTGCATGTAACAATTATATTCTATTTCAAATTATTGCTTTGATAATTTGGTGTAATCAAATAGTGAATTGAGGTCTATATCTACAATATGAAATTCCAGTGATTTAATAAAGAGCTTTTTCAATGCCTGACCTAGTAATTATTCTTGTTACTCATGAACGGCTTCAAAAGAAATGAAAATGTCTATGGAATTTATTTCTTAAAGTTGTAGATAATGAACTTATGCTGCCTATTAAATTCGATGGATGTCACTCTAAAATATTTTATCAATGGGGTAATCATTTAAGATTTTTAGTAGTTTCGGATTTATATCTGGAACAAAAAACCTAAAATTGGAATATCTTAGTTTTTTCAACTAGATTTCTATCTAATGCTTCAATTTTAAGTTATGCTGATATTCTCCGTCAAAAGTTAATATTAATCTATCTTAATCTTTAATAACTTAAATTTCCTCATTTTCATATACTTTACTCAAATATAGATTCCAACATTGTACTTGAGTATCCTCCAATACTAAATATTCCTCAATTTCTGATACTTCTGATGATTCTTCCTCAATCAAATTTTCTTAATCCTAGGTTTTTAGACTGTTTGTTAATTTGTCCATCACTCTGTGAAACATTTCTTGTAAGGTTTTTATGGATATATTTTTCCTATTTTATATAAATCCATATATGTAATTATTTTCCTTGAAATATCTAATCCTCAACACATCATTTACTTTATTCACCTTAATTTGATTGAATGAGTTGATGTAAATAATCTCTATTAAATCATCCTTAATTTATTTAATCATCGATATGAATTACATAGCCATCTATAGATCTTGCTGATTGTTAAATTTATACTAAACAATCACAAATTAGCTAATGTTTTGAATCAGAGCATGACATTTCATAACTTACTATTATTTTTCTCCTTCTAGTGCAATAGTACAGACATCGCTATCGGTTGAAATAATTATCTTATTCCCTGAAGCCTAGTCAACAATTCCAATTGTTTTTATGTAATCAAATAATAATAAGAGTTTAAGTTCTCTATTTATTCCATTTTCAACCTAGCTTTAAATTACCACATATAACTAATTCATCTTTGGTTTCTACTCCTCTGTTAGACACAATCGATTAGCATTTATCGAAAATTATTCAATTATCCCCCATCTAGGAGATTTAACTATTATTTATATATCAGCCATTCCAAAGTATTTCCCGATTATCTTCTAAAGCTTTTCATATTCATGCTATCCTCCTCCAGCTCTCAAAGTATGGTCAATATTTAAATCATTGTTTGAAGTCTAGCGCGCTTATCCTAACATAAGTTAGTCCCCTTAATTTTCGGTTTGGAGAGAATTTCTTAGTCCTTAGAGCAACATAGCTTCCTCTAGTTACATTATTTTCTTGGGGACTTCAAATTCCAAGAAATGATCTTTGCTTTCTTCCTATCTTAGAATTTCGATTTCTTGATCTCTTTTATAAAATTATTAAATACCTGTTTCTCTTGCCTTTTTTTGACTATTTATTTAATCTCTCACTCTTCCTGATTTTGAACTAGTCTCCCTCCCTAATAGTTCCTTATTCGATACTTGAACTTTTTGTCCTTATTTTACTCCTTTATTGATGTTCCTTACTTTATATCTCCTAAATAGAATCACTATCCTACTCACTAGAATTTTTGATTAACATAATTATTAGAATTGCTAATTAAAGATTGTAATATTTAATAGTATTAATTAATAACACGAAAATATTTAAAATCTATTATTAGAAATTATTTATAATAAATTTTTTTTCGATTGAATAGTTATTCCTCTCCAATAATATTTTTTTTGGTGATTGAGATAGAATATAAAAAACAATAGATTTGTTATATAAATAATCATTTTTAAATTCCTTAGGCTAATCTGTAAAAACATCCATTCATTTGCATCAATTCATCATATTTTCCTTATTCCACTATTTTACCACTATCAAACACATAAATTATTTCAGAATCCTTTAATATGATTTAAATTAATACTTTGATTGTTGAAAACCTATGGGCAATTGCAATAGTTGTTCTGTTTTTCATAATTTAGTCTAAGGTTTCTTAAACCAATTACTCGGAAAGTGAATCTAGTGCACTCGTAGCCTCATCAAGTAACAATATATTTTGTTATCTTAATAAAGCTCTTGCAATCGCGATTCTTTATTTTTAACCACCAGAGACTTTAGATCCTTTTGGACCAACTTACTTTTCAAATCCTTTTCCAAAAATTTATCCCTAATCTTCAGGGTTTTCTTCATCGCTCATAATGAAATTGTAAGCATTAGCTTGCTTACTGACATCAATAATTTAATCCATGCTAATGTTTTGCTGATTGTATCTTATATTATCAGCTATGGATCCGTTGAATAAGACTGGCTCTTATGAAACTATCGCTAATTGTTTTCTCAAACTTCTTATATCATAATCCATAATATTCTCTCCATCTAATAAGATCCTCCCAGAGCTTATATTGTAGAATCTCATCAAAATTTGCATTACAGAAGATTTACCACAACCCGAAGGTCCAACTAAACTAACCTTGGAGCCAGGTGGTATATGTAAATTTAAGTTTTCGAATAAATGTTTTTCCCTTGTATCATATTTAAATCCAACATTCTCGAAAGTTATTTCACCTTTTAGATCTTTTACTAATCTTTTGCTGTTACTTGCTAGAATGATAAAATATTATACCTTCTTCAATCTAAAATTCATCAGTAGAATCAAGAATACCAAATAAATTAATCGCAGCCTACTGTCCCTTGTCTGCATCACCTGCAAAATGAGAATCTCTGGCAGCTCCCAATGTGGCAAAGGATATTCCAAAGATAGCTCTAAACATGCCTAATACAGTCAAGCCTTGGTATTTTATGAGTACTGCTCCCATATAAAAAATTAAAGCATTTACTAATGAAGTTTGCATTTATGAAAACCCAAAAGCAAATCCAGATTTCATTCCTTGTTCTGCAGCTGAATTTTCAGGTTATTAGATTCTTTTGTTATATGCCTAGATATATTTAATATTACATTTAATATGATCTCTTCATTTCCAAATGAATAGACAGTTCTTATGTTTGTTACAGCCTCCATTATTAGATTTCCAGAGTCTTTATATGCCCCATCTAACTATCTGCCAACTATACTCATATGCTTTTATCTTAATCTTCTTCCTAAAAATGAAATCGGAGCTGTTGATAGAGCCACCAAGGTCAGTGCCCAACTTGAACTAAATGCAATCGACATACCTGTAATTAACGATGAGGCATTTTGAACCTTAAATCCTATTATTGTAGAGGTTAATCCTTGAATAGTTTTACAATCTACTGACAAACGAGCAGTGAGAGTACCTGCATTATTCTCAGCCTTATCGAAAAAAGGAATTGGCATTCTTAATAATTTTCTGAATGTATCATATCTCAATTTTACTGTTAAAAATTCAGCCACTACTTATAAAAGAACTGTTTCTAAGGACTAGAATAATAAGAAGGCCAAACCAAATAGGAAAAAATATAGACATATTTTGTCTGCTTTATCTTGAACTTCTACTGATTTATCATATCTGTCTTATTAATCGAAAAACTTAGGATTACTTTCTAATAACACTGTAATCATCTCTGATAAAAATAATGAAAATAATGGGAATATTGAACCATTTAACACTGCAGCCAATAAGCCCGAAACAAAATAAACTCTTTCTTCTTTGTTATACTTAAATAGCCTTAACATAATTGACTAAAACTCCTATTATGGTGGTGCAATTAGAGCAACTGACTCTTTATATTCTGTTTGTATATTTTGAACGATATCCTATTAGAATTAATTTAAATCGTTTATTGAAGATATTGATTATTCTCTCTCCTTAGTTGTTGGATCTATGGACATTTATTTTGATTTTTTTTACTCAGGTTGCATCAGTTGGTTTTTTGCCAATGCCTCATATTTTCCTCCCTTGCTTATTAATTCTTAATGAGTTCCATATTCAACAATTTATCCTTTATCAAACACATAAATCACATCTGCATTTTGAATTGTACTTAATCTATGTGCAATAACGATAGTAGTTATATTTTAGGAAATCTAATCTAATGTTTTTTATATTAAAATTTCATTTGTTCTGTCTAATGCACTAGTTGCTTCATCCAAAAGCAATAATTTAGGTTTCTTTAAGATTGCCCTAGCTATTGCTATTCTCTATTTCTATCCTCCTGATATTTGATTACCTCCAATACCAATATATGTATCCATCTTTTTATCCATCTTCATAACGAAATCATATGCATTCACTCGCTTAAGAGCATCAATCAACTCATCATCTGTCGCACTAGGTTTACCATATAAAAGGTTTTCTTTTATAGAACCAGCAAATAGGACGGGTTCTTACCCAACTAAACCAATCTAACCTCTATAGTCTGTTAGATTTAACTCTCGAACATCAATCTATTCCTCACCTATAAGAATTTAACCATGCAATGTGTCATAAAACCGTTCAACTAACTGTATGATTGTTGACTTTCCACATCCACTTTCTCCAACAAGAGCAACCTTCTGTCCAGGTTGAATTGAAAATGAAACATTATTTAAAACTTGAACATCCTCTCTCGTAGGATAATTGAAGCTAACGTTTTGGAATTTGATTTCTCCATTGAATTTGACACTCTTAGGGTTTGGTGGTGATTATATTTTTGGTATTCTGTCTATAACTTAAAAAATTTCTGCTCCAGCAACTTTACCCTTGCCGAACGATTGAAAACATGGACCAGCTTATCCAAGTGAAAAGCTTCCCATTAAAATAGCAAAGAAGATTGTCATAACATCTCCTGCTGTATATATTTCCCCACTATTTGAGTTTATTGTTTCTGAGGCTATTAATTTGGATCCATAATAAAATCCTAAAGCATAAGTCCAAATCAAGCATCCAAATATCAACCCTGTGCAAAGACCTTGATAAAGACTATATTCAACAGTGGTCCTAGCTGCCTTGATTAACAAATCATAATATCTCTCACATTCATAGTTTTCCCCATCAAGCATTTTCACAGTCTTTATAGCATTCAATGCCTATTCGGCCACAGCATTAGCTTCTGAATGACTCTTTGTGGTCACCTGGATTGATTTCATAACTACAGCAGTGACTATTACGACGGAAGATGCTAAAACTGGCATACTAGCAGTGATCACTAGGGCCAATTACCAACCTCTAAGAAATAATATTTATCGATTTTTACCTAATGTAACCAATTATGAAACCAATTGCAAAAGTAGAAAGGGTTGTTATGAAGGTTGCTGCCTTCTCCTATATGGCTTCTTGTACAGAAGAGGTTTCATCAGCTACTTTACTATTGAGTGAGTTTGGATTAACAAGGTCGAACCAACCTACCTCCTATTTTAATATCGCTTAAAAATAAGCCTTGCGAATTTTGATTGCCTACTTCTCTCCGCTAGTTATCCAGGTTGAGAACATTGCAAATGATAGGAAGAATGTTCCGATGCCCACATATACAAAGTATCTATAAAACAATATGGATTATTAGAATACAAAGCATTTTTTCCTGCCTAATCTAAGATTTTATCGGCGTCTCCACTTGCAAAGGAATCAGTCATTTGACCAAATATAACTGCAAATAGAGGTTAAGAGGCTCCGTTTCCTAGTGCTGCAATTATACCAATAGTCATTAAGAATTTATCCTAAGGAGTCGCATATCGCAAGAGATCACCATATTTTACGGGAGTTAATGTTTTTGGAATGGGTATTTTAGCATCCTCTTAGTGAGTTCTAACTTTGTCTTTATCGATTTTCATTTTCGTATATTCCTAAAATTTCTTAAAAATAATTTATTTTATTTTATAAAAGAAATGTCTATGATGTATTAATAATATTTTCTCCCTATAATTTGTACTAATAAATTAATTAGGAAATCTGATCGTTATATTAAAGAAATTAATAATTTATTTTTTCCTTAGTTTCTATTTTTTCTTTAAATTTTTTCTTTCAATGGGCTTAATAGATTTGGTAATATCTTGTGAAGTAGAGAATGTTTCTGCAATATCATTTGGTGGTCCCGATTATGAGTAAAAATTAAAATTATCATTATAGATGGCACTTTTGCATAAAATGTAGTTAATGTTAGGCTGAGACAGATGAGATTTACTTCAAGGGGTCTGAGATTAAAGATATATAGAACTCAAGAGGATAATGTAACTTCTAGATGAAATGTAAGTCATGCCAATTCATGTTAAATATAACTCTTGGCAAATCTCCAGATCATGCCCCAATCACAAATAAAACTAAAAATGTATTTTTCGCCTAGTTTGAGTGCAGAGGATGTGAATTGATTAAATGGAATCCTCAGAACTTGTATGTAAAATCAGAAAGTGATTAAATATTCGAGAATGTTGATCTTACAGATGTGTGGGTAGAATATGATGAAAAGTCACAAACAAATGTTTTAATAGAGAATTTCAAGTATGCATTTGTAAGGTCAAAATGATTATAAGTAATTATAAGAAACTTATAAATTTTATTATTTCAAGCATATATAATTCGTTTTTAAATTCAATTTCTAGATTTCTTATCGAAAATATAAAATAGGGATCAACTTCTATTATAAATCTTGTATGTTTATATGATTTAAAATAACATAATGTTTCTCTTAATCAATTTAATTAAGAGTTATTAGTTAAGAATGGTAATTTATTAAAAATATATCTTATTTTCATAATCTGGCAATGAAATTACCAATTTTGTTGCTAGTGCTAATTAGTGTAGGATTGAGTAAGGATTGTCTGGACATAGATGGAAATCCAGTTGATTATTGGCTTATTCAGAAAATGCCTAAACTTTAAGAAATGACTGAGGGTTGGGAGTACTTATATTGCGATGCTAAGGATTAGTGTGGAAGTTTTATCGAAAAATTTGCAATGGACTGGGGGTTAAATCATGTTGATTCACCTCTATTTAGAACTGTTGATTAAATAAAATTTGGGTTAGCTGATGAAGTGTCAATAATATGGAATGACCAGCCTTAAATAGGAATGGCTCATTCTCATAGAGCACACTCAAAAGGATTGTTGACTGCATCTTCAAAAACAAATGATGGGTTCGTTATTAATCATTCTTTACCTAATTTTCCTGTTTTGGATGCAGCTAAAAATATAATTAAAAAAGTGCCTGATACCGATCCATAATATGCTCAGCATTTTTTCTGTGTCTCCTTAGGAATCAATGATATTGAAGCTCTAGCTCACTAATATAAAATTGCTGATATAATAATATTCTAATAACACTTTCCAACAACAGGTTTCGAAGCATTTCCTAAACTTTTATTATTAGATACCACATAGCCTAAAAGAAAGACTCCTTAGAAGTAAGGGGAAGTGACAATAAAATCGAAAGGTGGTTTGACTATGAAAGTGTTCTCTGTTCAATAGGGACATACATCTCACGCAACAGGAGCCGCGGGAGGACCACCACCACCACCACCACCACCACCACCAACTACAACAGCTACAGCTACAGCTCCAGCTCTTGCTCCTACAGGAGCAGCAAAAGCTCCAACTGCAGCTTCACCAGCTATTCCAGCAACTGGCGCAGGAGGTGCGAGTGCAACTCCTAAAACAGCTCCTTCAGCCCCAACAGCATCTCCATCAGGTCCAAGCTCAGCCCCAACTGCAGCAGGTGACCCGCTTGCAAAAAAACCTAAAATTGTAGGCATGAAAACCTTGACAGGCCACAAGAAAAGCGCAAAAAAACACAAACACCATAAAAAAAGCTTTGTGTCTGTATTTAGTAAGGAGAGATCAATGGTAACTCCAGCAACACCTGCAAAACCTGGAACATCTACAACACCTATGGATGATATATCTTCATCATCAACAACTAGTAGTGAGGATGAAGAAATGCTCCCAATATCAACCCCAGGACCAGCACCAGCACCAGTCCGAGCACCAGCTCCAGCTCCAGCTCCAGTCAGAGCTCCAGTACCAGCCCCAGCACCAGGACCAGCACCAGTCCGAGCCCCAGCTCCAGCTCCAGCCCCAGCTCCAGCTCCAGCTCCAGCCCCAGTCCCAGCTCCAGCCCCAGTTCCAGCCCCAGTTCCAGCTCCAGGAAGAGCCCCAGCTCCAGCTTCAGCTCCGGCTTCAGCTCCAGGTCCAGCTCCAGGTCCAGCTCCAGCTCCAGCCCCATCAGCAACCCCAACCGCAATTCCAATAGATTTTTACGCTGATATTGTAGCTATTGGTTTGAATACTAATATTGCTATGTCAACTTGGGGAAAAGGGGGGCCTGGACTGTAGAATGCAGTGTGCAATAAAAACAAATCCTTAAGTGTACTCACTAGATAACATAAAATTTATAAATTCTCCTATACAAAAGATCATTCTAAATTTGGGATTTCTTTCGGTGATGGTTCAAATTGGGTGATTATCGCAGACTTGAATAGATAAGTGTTAAAAGATAATAATAGAGGAGGCACTGCTATTTGTTTTTAGAACCCAAACCTCTGGAAACTTCTTGATGTATAGTTCATTGAGAGATAGAAATGTCCGTGAAACATTTAAATAAAAGTTAATATATTAGCTATCATATAAATCATCGAACTGCAAAAAAATAAATTAAGACACCAACAACAGCTAATATCAGAATGACTAGCAAAAGGAGCCAAATATATTTTCTTTAAGCTTTTTTCTATTCAACTTGTGCTTCTGTTAATTATTAATTTGCTCCAACAAGATTATCTTTTGTTTTAATTTAATTATCCTAAATTAAAACCAATTAAACATCTTATTAATCTACATTAACCGCTATATCGTTGACTAACTTTTGTAATTTAACTGCTTGTTGATTTATTTATTTTATCTCATCGTCTCTAAAATTTTATCAACATTTAATACCTTTCTTTTATGAGTTAATTATCCAAAATCACCATCTCTTCTGGTACATATGGATCATATGTTTGTTCTGATTATCTGATTGTGTTTTAACTTTATGAAGGCGCTTGCCCAAGAGATTACCTCATCGATTATCTCCTTCTATCATAACTAGCATTAATTAAGTTTTCCTATATTGTTTTATTTCTATTATTTTGTTTTTGAAATTCATCCTTGCTCAATTTTAATTTCTTCTTTTAATCAGATCCCTATTATGAATAGAATGAGTTTATACACTTGCTATTTTTTCCAAAGCAGCTAATATCAATTTTTCCTCTTTTGCCCAATCCTCATATTTGGTCCTCAATTCCCTTAGGGTTTCTTTTATTTCATCGAACTTAGTTTCATCTACTTTTTATGCCTCGTCATTGCATTCTCTTAAGAGTTTCAATTTTTTTTCTGATTAGTTGTAGAGCTAATCAAATGATTGTTTGGGTAGTAATTAATCATTCATTATTATTAACACATATTATATTCATTCTTTAAATTAACAAGCAGATTATATGGAAAGCTTAGTAGATTTACGAGAATCGGATTTTACATATTCCTCTATCTCCGTGCCCAAATCAAATAAAGATTGAGAGAGTATAGGATAGTAGTATTCAAATTCTTCAATTCGTTATAGAGCTCTGATAAACTCTAAAGATTTTATAAGTAAAGTCTCTATTCTTCTCCCTCTCTCCAGTTAGAGTAGAGATCGAATCATAATTAACTCATTCAGGTTTTCTGTTGCATCTTTGATATCGAAGTAATCAAATAAACTGACTATTCGAATGAATTTAGTTGAGAGGTTCTTCATTCCATCATAATACATTGTTGAAACTCTTAGTTATCTGGTTTCAGTCTATGTAGCATTGGTTACTTTAGGAGATTTTTTTGATGAGCATGTAATACCCATTTTTAAAAATTTATATTTTATGTTTTAATCATATTTCAAAAACTCCTATTAATTATTTATCTCTTATCTCATTACGCAGTTATACTTTGACGATTTTCATTATCACATGATATTTTCTAGATTTGTTCAATAACAGCATAACATGATTGTTTTCATTACACAATTTACTGTAAGTAGTTCGCTACATCGTCCAAGGACTTGCCATATGTTCCAATAAAACCTATATAAGATAAAAAGCAAATTTTAAGATTAATCTATACTTTTATTATATCATAGTTTTAGAGTTGAATTGCAAAATGAATCGGTGGTCGACCTATCAAATCCTAAGCATCAACATCAACACCAAATTCTAATAATTTTCTTACAACTTTTATATGTTATCTTTTCACAGCCCAATGTAGTGGAGTCAAATGTACCTTTGAATATTCGTTACAAATACATAATCAAAAGAAAATGGTAAATAGGGATCTAATTTCAATAGTTCATTAATCGATGTCATATCACCCTGTTTGCATGCAGTGATAAACTTTGATGATAAGGGCTTTTGAAATGGTTTGCTATCAAAAATTTGATCGATAGCGCTTAGTTTCAATTTTCTAAGAACTATCAATCTATGTAGTATTTATTGACAAAACAATTTAAAATTGATGGTAACTTTTTTATGTTCATTATGTTCCTTTATCAAATACCTGAAATTGGGGTTTTTAATGTCATCTATTCCTGATAGTAATTGATTTATTTATTCCTTAATGTCGAGTTTTGGCCTTAAAATTGATTTTCTTTTTGTGACAGTAGGCTATTCGCTTTAAGTTATTAAGGAATCTTATCTTTGAGGTGTAGTACAGATGAGCTCCTTTTGACTGGTAGATCTGGGCATAAGAATTTATTTAGGTTTGGGAGGCTGTAACTTATCTCTAATTGATAGGTAGTTCTTGAGCATTTCAGATCTTGAAAATTTCTTTTTAGGAAAATAAAAGTTTTTTCGAGGATTAACTTACGTTTCTTCTCTAGTGAAGAGTGGTGAAGTTTATCTAGTAAATGTTACGAGTTCATTCAGCTGCATAATATTTTTTCTCTTCTTGGGAGTTGAATAGCTCCAATGAGGTGTAGTGCCAGTCGATGCAAGTGATTATGAATATTTCATTAAAACAAAAATAAAAATAAAAAAAAATCACATTATATACTCAGACTCATAATTTTACAATATTTTTTTATTCTAAAAACAAATAACATTTCTAACAAACAACTCAGAGTCGATTTCTGAACAAGGACCCAAAAAAGTAACTCTATCTCCTCCTTCTACCCTGCACCAATATCCTATAATGCAGTTATAACAAATAATTGAATTAATGATGATTGAGTAGTTCTATTTATTTTAAAATTAGATACCTTTACAATAACTCCATCTTAAATTAACGAATTCTGAATTCTAACTCCATCGCTTATATCACATCCAGCCCCAATGACCACATAAGGTCCTAATTTAGCTGATGGACTTATTTTTGCGGTTTTGTGGACTAAAACATAATTTCCCTTTAGTTCGTAATCGGAATTTGCATAAAACAGAGGATTCTAATCATAATATTTTAACAAGAGTTAATTAGCTTTCAAGATATCAGAGGTGTTCTTAACTGGTTACCAAAATGAATTTATTTGGAATAAGTAAACAGAGTTCCTCTCAGCTAACTTTAAAACATCCTTTTCAATGGATAAATAATCCTAATTTAATTCTGTTCCTTTTTTGATCATCTTTAAACATGGCTATTATTCAACAATTTATTATATTTTGGATTATCTTGCTTCTTTAATAATATGTTGAAATTCTTTATTGAACAAATAGATGCCTGTGTTAACTAAATCTGAAATATATGCTGCAGGCTTTTCTGCATGATGCACCATCTGGTCTGTTTGAATATCTTTGATGAAGCATCCATATTTTGTAGATTCTTCCTTTGAAATTTTTATGGTCACCATGCTACATGCAGCCTTTTTACTATAATTAAAATTATATTATACTTTTTGTGGAATTCATAAAATTCTTAAGCCGAGAAGTCACAAGTTATATCAGAATGGACAACCAATAAATCTCTTAATTACTAATATTTATACCATCAACATCGAATAGCATATCCAAGTATTTTGCAATACCACCACCAGTTCCATTCTCAGAGGTTTCTTGTAGATATGACACTTGTCGTCCATATTATTTCTATATTTTCTCTTGTATTATTTTGAAATGAGTCTAATCGTAGTATCCTAGCAACACGATATCCTTGAGATTTTTAAGTTTCTATATTGTGTTAACAATGTGTGAAATTATCTCGGCTCCTGCTACAGGGAATAGAGGAGATGCTTGCTCATAGACACCGTAATTAGCCTTTTTTGTAGGACCACCCAACAATATTACACCACGAATCATTAAATCAAATTAATAAAATTTTGTTTGTAAAAAAAATAACAAATAATTTTAAGTCAGATTAACCATTCGTCTTACATAAGTTCCTTTAATGAAGGTCTATCATATTATTAGACCCTTAACATTTTAGTGATGAATTTAATAAGGTTAGCACTTTAACCTGGAGGAAATTCTAATTTGCCAGAATTGATCTTTTTAAACAAATCCTTATCATCTGTGCCTCTAAATGGAAACAATCCAGTAGTAATTTTAAAAAGTAATATTCCTAATGCCCAAACATCGGCTGGAAACCCATATTATTACTTATTAACTATCTCTGGTGCCATGTATGAAGGAGTTCCACAAAATACATTAAGTTTAGTTGAAGGATCGATAGCAATAGAAAAGCTAAAATATAATATTTATTTTACCCAAAATCAATAAGCTTAATTTGTTGATTTTCATCAATTAGCAAATTTTCAAGTTTAATGTCTCTATGAACAACATTTTTGTGATGGCAATATCTTAATGCATCAATTATTTATTTGAATATGGGTTTAGCCTAGATAAAAATAAAATTATACCTCTTCTTCAGATAATTTTCTTGCAGATTTATTTTTGATATATGTATTAAGAGATGTCGATGAAACGTATTCCATAACAACATGAAGTTGATTAAACGTTTCGCTTGCCCCAATTAATCTGATTATGTTGGGATGTCTGAGTTTTGATAGTATTTTCACTTCTCTAGTAACATTCTTTCTTTTTTGATGATCATTCAATTTAGATTTTTCATAGGTTTTTATGGCTACCATTTAAGATCCTTTGGTTGCCTATCGCACTATGGCATATGAACCTAGTCCTAATACTTTGAGCTGCACATACAAATCGATATTTAATATTAGTGAGTCTGGCAAGATTCCCTGAAGTATTTGTATGTCAATTATGTTTTCCTATTGCTTTGGCTTCTTATCTGAGTGAGTGATTGGTGATTGAAATCGAGGACTGGGTTTTTTCGATGTTTCACAATTTTTGAGATATTTTGTAAATGTTTCAACTTACACGGGAGGAGTGACGTTTCTGCTTTGAGGTGATTTTCTGATTGGAGATATGGATGAGGGTTTTTAATGTTTAAGGGTATTCTAGGATCGATTCAATTCATTTATTATATTCTACAATTCATTTATTTTTGACCTCGCTTGTCTGATGTTGTCAAGGTTGGAAGTGTAGTCCTATAATGGTTATCTATAATCATGTGAAAAACTAGGCACATGTGTTGGTATATTCATTAACAGATAGTTATTAATATTTTTTATTTATGAATAATCATATATATTTTTTATTTTATATTACTAGTCTATTATTCTGTACTATTTTGTCTTAAACAATTAAATAATCTATGATTCGGATAGATCAATATATTTACAACTATAAATTAATAATATGTCTAATTAAATACCATAGATATGTTTAGCTGAACTTTAATCCTGTTTTGATAAGAAGGTAATAATCTCTGAGTCCGTCGAATCGTTGGATTCTTTACTGCCCAGATTACATAGAAAATAAAATGATGAATAATTAGAAAAGGAACACAGAATAATCATTTATTTGCGAAACCTACATATACAATTTAAAACTGATCCCAGATAAAAGGAATATGAATACTTGTAATGTAAATTAACTATGATAGTGAGATGTAAAAAGCCAAAGCACCTATACTAAAAGTGATAATAGGAGATCAAGAAGATTATAATGAGGAATTAACAATACCTTAAATAAAATCTGAAATCGAATTTAATCCATGGATTAATCCACTATTAGTTAAGAGGAACTTTCATATGTGACTTTCTTTAAATTTTATATAAAGTTTAAAAAAAAAAAATATATATATAACAAAAGAAAAATTCAATTGTTTGAGTCCTCGGTGCTTTACGAATTAAAAGTGGTCTCCTCCTTTTTCTTTTTATCATTTGTTATAATCTTGCAGAAAGACGAGATTTTTCGATATAATTAATCTCCTTCAGTTTAATTAGAAAGAATTCTAAACTTTTCTGTGACTCTGTCAGGCTTCTGGAAATTCTATGAATATTAGAATATTGATATACTGAGAATAAGAGATTCTAATTCAATGAGTTTTGCGAAAGTTGTATAAGCTCATTAATTTTCTATTATTCAAATGAGAGATCTGAACTAGTCTTCTGAATGTATTTCCGAAATTCCATTATCCCCTCTTTGGTAACGGTGCTCATTAGACGCATTCTATTGTTTTTATGAGATTTGTTCATCAATTATTAATATTATTATCCGCTATTGATGGTTTAACTCATTTTTCTACCTAAATGTTATGTAGAAATAAACAGAAATTATACATCATCATCCCAATAATCACATCAGTGATCAAATATATCAAATATATGTTAACAATGACCTTCCAAGACGATTATCGCATTATTCGAATAAAAAGAACTCTACTTATTTCTATGATACAACAGTTATTTTAGTTTCGCAAATACGGTTCTTTTGTTTACATACTAATATGGACCTAAAAGGATTATTAGAGAAGCAGAATCATTAAAATAGAAAATATTTTAGATCATCAGAATGTATTCTTCTGTGATAAAGATATGAGATCTGATTTTCCAAGTTATAAAATATGTTTTCTCTGCATTTTAATGCTTGATGCATCAATTACTTAAGAATAAGAGATAAGATTGTTAGCAAAAAAAGTTCATTTATTTGAAAATAATTGAATAAATAATATCTTTCTTCGGAATATTTATTCAACATATTTTATAAAATGGGCTTTGTATCTTTTACTTCTTATTGTTCTTATTATCACACTAAGTTAGATGCATAATTTAGTCAGTGATATTGTATAAAAAGACGATTAAAGTGCTGGTACAAAAATAAACCTTAAATTATTGGTTAATATTTGGAATTTCTCTTCATTAGAATTAATTGACTTCTGAACAATTTTTTCAAAAGAGATACAAATACCTTATATTAGACCCATTCGTTCTTGAAATTTTAAATAAATAGAATAAGTATATTATAATAGAAAACAAAAATAACTAAAATTAAAAATTCTTCATAACTGAAAAGGTTAATTATTTTCTCAGAGTAAATTTGTAATATCATGTCCAAAATCACTGTCCCATGGACTTGGTTCAAAGGTTTTCTATTTTAATTTTATAGGAGGTAGTTTAGTTTCAATAGAGCATCTCTCTGATTCTAAAGTTGATGATCTCCTTCGATGCGTTAATGATCTCTATCTCGTCTTAGTAACTATGGGTATTATTCTGAATGCTCGTTCCGTACTTTGAATTTAGGTCGGATAAATGAAGTTATAGAGTTGTTGTCTTGGAGGTTTACTCATATTATTTTTATTTCTTTCTTTCCTTTTATTGTAAGTTTTTAATATAAAAAAATAATTCCTGAAATATGTAGATAGCCACAGTTGCACAGTTTATGTAATACTAACAAATAGATTTCATAACTGATTTTTGGAGGTCGCTATCTACAAATTCATAAGTATTTAATGAATTTATATCAGATTTTTTATGATCGAGGAACAGAATAGTTTATTTTAAAAGATTAGAATAATTTGTATGTCACGAATAAGAATTCGTTAAATAAGATAATAAGAATCAGGATACCTCATAAGTAATATATTCTATATTAATATAGTGATAATTTGTATAGTGTAAATGTTCAGACTGATTGTAGATATATTGCATATTAGACTAATATTAATACAATAGTAATTATACTAATAAATAAAGACTATATTTTCAATAAGGGCAAACAAGTGGTTTCAAATTAAGAATGATAAATTCCAAAACATTCTGTTATATGAATGGACAAATGGGTTGCGTGGATAGATGGATTTAATAGTTGTTGATACTAGTGGAATAAGACTCTATAAGGTAGATGAGAGTGCAAAAGAGGTCAAACACATCAGCCATAAGATGACTTGTGCATGGTATGAACCTAAAAATGAGGTTTTAGTTACAGATAAATTGGATAATAATGGATTACTTTGTACTTTCTTTTTCAGCAACAAACAAAAGGATTATAAATTCAAAGGACCTGAATTCTATCTAGATGATTTCTAGCCAAAAGAAAATACAGGAATTACATCCATATTTAAATCAAAAACTAAGAACACAAATATTATTCAAGTTCCATCTGATAAGAAGAACAGAATTTTATAATTAGATGATAAGTTCATTGACTCTACATATAGAATATACTTGATTAATAATTATGGGAAATCCCTTATAGCCTATGCCAACTCGTTTAGTGGAAAAATAATATTTTATTTGTTGCATTCAGAAAAAATTGATAAACAGGATTATGTTTTAGGATTTGCTTCAGATGATGCCGTAATTATTATTATTTTTATGATAGATCTAATTATCTATGGTTGATAACATGATAGTATTCTCTGCATTAAAAGTTAGAATATCATCCCTGTTTGATGTCAAATGTAAGAGAGCTGAATCATCACTGATCCCCCCTTAGTCTATAATTTAGAAGGATCTATAAGTAGTAAGAGTTAAGGATGTTGTAAGAAAGAAAGAATAATAGGAATAGTAAATAGATTAGTCGCCATAATCATAGAAATTATTAAATTAGGAAAATTAGGCTCCACTCTAAGTACCACCATAAGAGTAAACTAATAATTAGGTTGTAGTCTAAAAGACTGAGTCACTAGAGGAGAATGATGCTGAAAATAATGAAATAACTTAAAGTGAGCCTAGGGATTAGTTTGGTAATAATTAATAAGGTGAAGAGGCGAATAGGTTGACAGCATAATCAGTTTATTATCAATCTCCATTAACTGAGTAGGAAAAGCAAGCATAAAAAGATTTCCTGTCAAAGGATGACGTTAATGTAACTTTATTTTCAGAGCGAAAATAACATCAAGAGGAATAATTTTAAGATGAGCCAAAGACTGCTGATTTGTATTTTAGCCATGATATTCTCACTTTGAAAGACCAAATGAGAGAAAATGATAATTTCTATGATACATTTATTGTAAGGATGAAGTTTATCACTAAAGAACCTGATAACTCGATAAATTACCTTAGCAAAATATGTAATATACAATTTATATACTAGATGAGGATGGGTGTATTTATATGGAAGATGATATAATAATAAACATTCTAACAAGATAGGTGTTTCAATTTTAATTCAATTTGAAATATTTGCCTATTTTATTTGAAGATGAATTTGAATCATTTTTGGCACTATTAAGAAGAAAACAATCTAAAATTACTATTTTTGAGTATCTAATTTAGTTGGCTGAAAAGAGAACTTAGATATAAATATTTTCTAAAATTTATGATCAAATATTCAAAAACCTAATTAGGGCATTAAGAGAAAATCCTATTAACAACCAATAAATTGAATATTTGAAAAATGGAACTACAGTTATATATCCAAGTGAAGTGTAGAATAACTTCTTTCTTGTTATTGCTGAAAGTTAAAACGTAGCTAGATCCTTTACCATCTAACTTATTATAGAGTATATTAGATAATTTTAGGATAATATGAAAGAATATAAGTAAATTCCTATGGGAATACAAAATATCCTTATCAAACTATTGATAAAGGATTAAAATTTTACATATTTGCATTTTCTATTATAATATTAGATATTGAATGATACTGAGGATCTTGCGAGATTACTGATAGACATTAGTTCAAAAGAAGTTCTATAAACTAGAAAAATTTAGTAATATGAGCCTGCTTTTCAGCTTGGGATCGATATGTTAAATAGATTAAATAATAAATAATAAGATATTTTGGACATATTGTTAAGATTTGGAAAGGTAGATATACTTAATTATTATAGTTAAGTGAAGCTGCCATATTTTTGAGGAAAAATCAAACAACTTTAAAAATTAAGTTACAGCCACTCCAAGAGTGTCTCAAATCCACAACAGTTAACAAAAGTGATATTAGTTTATATATCAATGACATGAATAACAAAGGTAGACTATAGTTTAATATGAATGAACTAAAAATATGATTTGTATAATACATTAATTAAAAAAATGATATTTAATTTATTAATATATACGTCATTTGCTCAAGATTTTAGTAAACTTGATTAACTAATTGAATAGTAAATCAAAAATAAAGTATTCCCAGGTATCATTCTTATAATATATTAGGTGCTGTTGTCGGAATTTATTATGAAAAATTATAATACGTATTTAGATATGGAAATACAGAATATGAGGGAGATCCAGAAATATCGCCTATGAATAAAACTACTATTTTTGATATGGCAAGTGTGACTAAGGTAGTTGCAGCTACAACTGCTGCTATGCAATTATGGGAAAAAGGTATTAAAAATAACAATTAGGTCTACTCAATGTTGATGAATATGTGGCAACATATATACCAGAATTCCCACATACAGGTGTAAAGGTTTCGAATTTGTTATTACATAACAGTGGGCTTCCACCCGATGCGCCATTAGGAACAAAAACATGGACAAGAGAATCAATTCTGAAATGGTTGTATGAGGATAGTACACTCACGTACCCTACAGGAACAAAATATGTATACAGCGATTTGAGTATGGTTACATTGCAATAAGTTATTGAAAGAATAACTAACTTATCATTAGATGTTTATTTGTAATAGAATGTGTTTCAACCATTCTAAATGCAAACATCATTTTTCAATCCACCTAAAGAACTACAATACAGAATTGCTCCAACTCAGAGAACAACAGGATCAAGAGGTTTAATTTGGGGGCAAGTTCATGATCCTACTGCATATTTTATGGGAGGTGTCTCTGGCAATGCTGGCCTGTTTTCAACTGTTTATGATCTATTGACATTTATGAGAATAATGAACTAGGATATCAAAGTGTTTAGTCAAACAACATTAGATTTTTGGTTGAAAGCATAATTCGTAGAAGCCTATGAAAACAGAAGATCATATGGATGGGATACAGTACCAATATAGACATACCCGCCATGCGGTTCAAAGTTTTCAAGGAATTCATTTGGCCATACAGGGTATTGATAATAATAATATTTTAGTTATACAGGAACATCAGTTTGGGCAGACAGAGAAACAGGATTAATTATTGTTATCTTGACAAATAGAGTATACCCAAATGATTCGGCATCAGTTGTTAAGTTCAGATATGATGCATCAGACATAATTGTGGATGCTCTTGGTATAAAAAATCATATTTTATAATGAATTTTAAACATTTCAAACAATCTTAGTAGCTATTGCTTATCTTTAACATTCTTCATATCAGATTCGATTTCCTAGATATAGAATATGCATACATTTTTTCTTTATTTCCAAAAAATGCATTAATTTATATTATTTTCTTCATACGATAGGTATATTTTTCTATCGATGGTCTTGGTTATCTACTTGTAGAGATCTTAGATTCTGTAAGAGAGATCGGAGTTCTCAAATTCATTCGTATCTTATGGTTCTTATTATTATTAAATTTATGTAGTTGTTTGGGGTTGAACAGTTTCTGATTCTTCTTTTTTGAAAAAGTCTTCGCTAAATTCATTTAGTTTTTAGATTTCCTCGATAACCTTGTTTTAGTCTTTAATGAGATGATGTTTCATATATAGCTTGGCCATTATTTGTGCTCTCTTCTTCAAATCATCTGAAGATGGAGTATTTTTAAAACACATATAAAAATCATTTTGAAAGTAGCAATTGACCTTGTTAACCTTTTCTTATTATAATTACTAATAGAGGAACTAGGATTCCAATACATTCTATCCAACAATCTAATCATCTTCTTGTTCTTTTGCTTCTTGCATGCTGAATTCCAATTGACTTATCCTCTACAAATAGGGCTCATTCTCGTTCTTTTAAATGCTTTTAGGTATCAACAATTCATAATCCTCTATTGATTGAAATTTTGGCAATACAACCTCCTTTCCTTGATGGTTGAACACAACAGAGTTCTTTAGTTAAATATCTCATACTATGAATTTGTTAAAGGTGTCTCTGTATTTAGGATTACTATCTTACATAATATGTTTATTATATTTTTCTTTGTTTTATAAGATTTGAATAATTATCTTATCTCCTCCTAATCCACAAACTTGTTCTTGTTTGTATTTTAAATTATAAATATCAAATTATTCAAATTTATTCAAAATACTACAAAATATATATTACAAAATTACCTATTTCCATCGTAATTTAAATAATTTGTTTCAAATTTGAATCTTTGGATTAGCAGTTTCTCGATTTGATGGTAAGTGGCGATGGAAGTATGTCAAGCACATCTCCTTATGTCCATCCAACAAATATCTTCTGTATTTTTAAGTTGATCCATGTTTTATTCACCCTTTTTTAATCAAGCTTCGGAGAATTTAATAATTTAAAATTTAAATTAAACTATTCATATATTCAAACATCATCATTATTTTCTACTACGCAAACATACCCTGGCCTATAGCGGGCATTCTTCATATAATGAGATGAGAGATTCTATTAGTTCTAATTCGGCTACATTTGATTTTCCTAGTCCTATTATTCATTATGAACAGACTCTTGTAAGTATTCATTATTGTCCAATGAGGGAAGGATTGGTAATGCCACAATGAAGTATCTATGAGCCAGTGCTTGTTCAGCTCTTGGTCTCTTGTCAGGATTATAACTAAGCATCTAAGTTATCAAATCAATTGCATCCTCTGAGGCAGTAGGCATCATTTAAGCCAAAGATTTAGGTGGAACATTCTATGGAAACTTATGATTAATTTTAGCAGCCAATTTGTATCCTGCAATATTATATAATTATACCCTCTGGCCAATCTTATGGTGTGCCCATAATTTTACAAATCTAATTCAATTGGTCAGTATCACATGAACCAGGAAACAGTGGCCATAATAAGTAGAGTTCAGCCATTATACAGCCGATGGCAAATATATCAATTGGGGAATTATATTCTGTGGATCTAAGAATAACTTCTGGGGCCCTATACCATCTAGTGCTGACATAATCAGTATAAGGAGGCATTGATCTTGTTTCTCTGGCTAATCCAAAGTCAGCAATCTTAACGGTTCCATTCGACTCTAATAAATTTTCTGGCTTTAGATCTCGATGAAAATAGCCCTTTTTATGACTTCATATTATGTTATTTTACATGTATGCCAATCCTTGTAATGTTTAATATACTATGTTTCTAATATAAATCTCATTATAAGGTTTTTAAATATCTTTAATCATATGATATACATTTCTTTCCATGTATTCGAAAACAAAATGCAACTCATTGTTCTATTTGATTATCTCATATAGTTTAACGATATTAGGATGATGAAACTAGATGAGTGATTTAATTTCAGGTAATGATATACAATCATCCCACTTAAAATATTTGTGTTTCATCTTTTTAATTGCAACTATCTAACCCGTATTACTATCGACTGCCTTAAACACACTGCCAAAAGTTCCATCCCCTAAGACTTTACCTATCTTATACTTGTCCATTATTTTAATAATAACAGAAACAAAAAAATATATAATAATTATAAATTTATGTAAAGTTTATTACAATATGTTGCTAACAATTCTAACTAACAAATCAAACCATCTCAATTATCTAGATTGATTGTAACAAATTAAAATCATCCTAGTGAATTATTTAATTCAGATTCATCATCAGAAATCGAATAACAGTTTACAAGTGTAGAATCAAAATAAATACCTATTCTATATGTCCATTTAACAATTATTGAAGATACCTACATAATACCAATTTACACTGATTTCGACATAAATTATTTAAATTAGTATATCAAGGGTAAGGAATAGTATATAGACATGATATATAACAAAGTATGTGATAGAATTGAAGAATACATTAATCAGTTGAATATTATAAACTATAAATAGGAGTAGACTTAAAATAAAAAAAGAGTCTATATAAATGATAAGTAGGAGAAAAATGGGTATTAAATATAATATATAAAAGTTAAATCATTTATAAATTGGATATAGATAATAAGATGTACAATTTAACCTTTGTAAAATTTCCAATAGAATCGTATATAAATATTAGAAAATTGGAATGTTTTGGAAGGAAATTGGATATTAAATTGAATTAATGTGAGGAATTCAACAAAACTGTATAGAAGTTTATTTAAAATAATTCATTAAGCCTTGAAATTCATAAGGAATTAATTGATGTTTTAAAAAATGATTTATGATATTACTTATTTTTATTTAAAACAAAAAAAAAAAGGAAGAAAAAATGGATATATAATAAGTATCATTCTGCGACTTTGGTTACATATATTGTGTAACCCATCTTTGTTGCGAGATATTTGCTATTTTAGTGCTACTTCTTATGTTTAAAATTTAAAAAGGGTGTTTTCCTACATGTAATATTGGGTAAATTCTATGTTAGTCTTTCTGATGAACGCGTTCCTCGGCTGTTCGATCGACTTGCACAATTATTTTCTATCATTACCTCTAAGTAGCAGGATCTATATGTTATCTAGAAGATCCTAATGTATTAAATTTTTAGATATGGTTAATATCCTTGATGATGCAAGCCTCATCATTAATATCTAAGGAGAACTAAATTCCAATTATTTATTTACAGATTATGACATTAATCGTTCTATCTAGACTTATTAAGGTTATTGTTGAGGTTTTTTTCTCTTACCAGAGCAGCAAAGCATTTTTATTTATTTATTTTTTCAATTAAAAAATTAAATCAAAAATAAATACAAACCTAAGCATTCATAGTGAGAAGATCATAAAATCCTAACAATATTTATAGAATCCTATATAGATTGATGTATGAAATAAACAAATCACAAACATTTTATAATCAACATAACGAGTAGCATAAATGGTATCAATAAAAAAATGTATGATCTTATTGATAGTTTATCAAAGAACTATTCAAACATTTCTCCCATTATCGCACTTAATTCTATACTGCTCTGCTAATCCCAGTTCACAATCATGCACCTCTCTAGTTAATCACAATATTTTCTTTAAACAGGCAAATTCAATTCACATTTTTAAATCTCATAATCTTAATGGCATTTCTATATATATAAAATTTAGTTTACCTTAGCATCATGTAATAAGTTATTCAATCTTATACTTAATCTTGCCTATATGTCAATGTATAGGATGATTGCTCCAACCATCAAACAGATGATGAATATGATTTGATGGAATGTTATTGAAACATGTCTTCTAGTAACGATTGGATCTGTTTAAGTAGACTTATCTGCGTGTTTGATAGTTCTGATTTCTGTTTATAATTAGTCATCCATAATTTTTATATAATCATTTTATATATTTTACTTTTTCTTTTTTTTCTTTCTTCTTTTTCTTGTCGTCCTTTTCCTCTTACACATACTGATTATTTTATAGCCATCCCCAAATAACACCTCCAAATTTGTATAATAATATCAATGGAATAAGCCAATAAATATGCCAGGCCCAATCAAAGAATATGCTTAGGAGCTTAAAATAGTATATATTCATACCTCAACAAATCCATTGAGTGCAAGTATATCTATAAATATAGAGTATGCATTTTGATCTAATCCAAATTGCAATGATTTGTCGATTCTTGTGAAGCAAAACCATTAGGCAACTTATATTAGGGATATCAGCAAAAATCCTGTAATTGTAAATAAATATCCATCATATGCATTGTAGATCAAAAATATAATCGATAAAATAAGGGTGGGATATAGATAAAGTCCTATCACTTTCTATCTATATTATGCAATTTTCTTTTCTGACTGATTTCCCATTATTTGGGTATATGCGAAATAAAAAAAACTATTAATTTATGTACGTGTTTTTATCTATTCTAATTATTCTAGGCGTTTGTGAAATTCAAACCATAACTAATCTTGAGAAATGGGTAGGCAAATAGAACTACACTTTCGTGATGTTTACGAGGGATAATTGTGGTTATTGTGATGAACTCGAAAAAGAGCTAATAGAAGCGGAAGGAATGATTAAAATAGGAACTCCTGGATCTTTCGGTATGCCAGTTGTTAAGATATTCAATCACACAATCGGAAAGTTTCCCTCTCTAAGATTATATGTGAAAGGGGAATATGAGGAGTATGATGGTTTGTGGTAAAAGAAGGAAATCGAATCATGGGTAGATAATAGGGTGTTATCACACGTTGATTAAAATGACATGGAGGCTAGTATTAGGTGGGCTCATGAAGCCAGTGTGCCTAGTTTTGTGTTGTTTGATGTAAATTACAAATAAGAATTAAAATGGATGAAAATGCTAAGAAAACCATACTAAATTTAATATACATCTCTAGGAAATGTGGCTAGATAGCTATTAAATGTACCCGAGGATGTGACAGCAGTATTCTGGACAGAGAGGGGATAAAACACGTATTATTATGAGGGAGAATTCGATTACAATAAGGTGTTTCAATTCATAAAGAAGCATGAAAGACCCTACTATTAGAATCTAACTGATAAGGCATATGAACAGGCATTTTATGATCCTGATAGACCAACGTTATTTTTGTTTGATGAAAGAGACAATAGGGAAATAGCCAAAACTTACCAAGATTTGTATCAATTTATCTTATATATTTAGGGTATAAACAATATAGGTATCGAAGACCTCACCTTAATATGATAGATTAGTCAACTATCTTGGCATTTAGGGAATATTGCATCCCCTAGCAGTGATTCATGATTAAAACACCAGAAATAGAAAATATAGGAATCAATATAAAAGTTAATAAGAGTTAAAATAATTCTTAAAGGATTTCTAAAATAATTAATTGACATCATATTTAAGAACACAATCGGTTTTTACAGATGAAAACTGGGAAAAATAAATCCTCAATGTTGTGACTAGAGATTTTCCAAAAGGAGAGGAAATATTTATTTATTTTTATACTTAATGGTGTAAATAATGTTAATAGATCAATGACCTATTTGAGGAATTATTTAGACGATATAAAGGATAAAAGGCATTTGGTAAAATTAATATGGAAGAAAACGATGTATAAATATTATAATAACTAATTAGTTGGAAGAATAAATACCTTTACCTGGAGTGCCTCATATTAGATATTATAATCAGAAGCTAAAGAAAGTGGTGTAATATGATGGTCCATACACAATAGATGCTTTAAGTCAATTTGTAGATAGTTAAGGAAAGAGATAAGGTTCAGATGAATTATGATAATCACTTTTATATGAATCCAAGTATCATTTCTTTAAATTCCAACAATGACAATTATTGATCTCTATTCGAATCCACCTCTAGCATCACTTCCTTCCATGGATCCTTATAATAATCATTATCAATCTTAAAAGCTTCCTTCAACTCTTCCAAAGCAATTCCACCAGATGAATTCTAATTTTATTATAAATAGATTACTCTATCAATTAATTTGAATGCTGTTTCAATTCTATTTTTAGTCAACAAAGCTTATCGATCAATTGATCTAGTAATAAATGATGTAAATGAAAGAGGTATCAAACAAGCCTTTTCTGCCTATTCTTATGCACTCTCAGCATCCATAATTTTAAGGAATATTTGGTGCATCTCTTCCTAATCTATATAACCATCATGTTTCTAATCTATGTAGAGGAAGACAGATCGTAATTCACTCAATTCTTCCCTTGAAGCTAAAAATAAAACTATTAGTTATAGACATCCTTCCTATAATTTTGATTATGCGTTAAATGTAACAATATTGTTTATAACTCTCTTCAATTAGGATTCATTAACATTTTATATGTAAACTTTATTAAACCAGGGATCTTATAATGCTTATTACGCAGTTATTCTTCTTTCTGGTTGTGGTGTTAATAATTTTTTAATAAGTTCCTTGGATTCTGGGGAAGTTTTCTACCAATCTGGATCATCAAATTCAATAACTCCCTTTAATACATTTTATTTGATTTTCTAATCTGATTTGCCTCGAAATGGTGGGTAGCTTAAATAATAAAAATTATATGATACCCACATAATAAAATGTACATAATAATGCCACATGACCAGATATCGACTTCTTTGTTATATTTCTTAGTGTATATTTCAGGCGCAGTATAATATGCGTGATTTAGATTTGATGTCATCTTTTAATTAGTTTCAGAACAGGAACCGAAATCAATTAGTATCATTTACCCATCATCTGTAATACGATCAAATAAAATGTTCTCTGGTCGTATGTCTCTATGTACTATATGGTTATTATGGCAATAATTAACAGCACATAGTAACTGGTACATAAGTTTGGCAGTAATTTCTTCCGAAAAACATCTCTGTTGTTCAATTTTACTAAAAAGTTCTCCTCCTGGATAATACTCTGTTACCATATAATGAAATCTATCATCTTAGTAATATTCATTTATTTTTAAAATATTCGGATGATCCTTAGAAAACTTACATTTTATTCATACCAATTTTTCTAGAGCTTTCAATTCAGTCAAAACTCTATCATTTTCTTTATCACCTAAATTCTTAGATACTATTTTTATTGCTCTCATAATCCCTGTTTTTTTATTAATACCTTTCCGTATTTCAGATGATGAGCCCTTACCAATTGCAGGATTAAGTAATTAATACTCTTTTGTAATTCTGCCCTTTTTTCTCACTAATATTTGTAATTCAATTATTTCAGGTCTAACTTAATATAGGATAAACTTTACTAAATTTCGTTTTCTAGCGGATATCGATTATTTCTTCATTTTATTATGGTTATTTGTTTCCCATTATAAAAAAAAATAAGAAAATAATTAACAAAAAATAATATTATATTCAAGGACCCGCAACACCGAGTAATATAGTTGTTACTATTCCACAGCCTATCAAAACCCCTCCCAGGATATCTGCAACAAGCCTTCCATTTATCACCCACATACCAGCACTATATATAAATAACAAAAAATACAAAACCAGAAAAACTCCCTTTCCTATCGTTCCTTCCATGAATTTAAAGTATCTTAGAATAAATTCTAATTTAAATTCTGTAGCTAATATTAATGCTCCAAATATTCTTAAATTATATCTTATCATTACATCCAATAAATGTAGGTAATAACTGATAAAGGGTCTAGTAATTCGGTAAGAGTCACAAAACTCCATATTGCTAATCCAAATAGTGTGCAACCGCAAATAATATTGAGAAATCTGACTGCAGTTCTTATATCGAAACCTTCACCCATTTTGAAATATTTTATTGAGATAAATTAATTATTCTATATTATTTTGAAAATCAATAAACAAAGGATCACAACATTCAAACTTTTAGTGTATTAATGAAAGTTAAGCAATCTTTCAAGATTTTTTCCTTAAATGCCCTCTTTGTTAAACTATATTGGAGTCTTATGTTAAAGTTGATATCCGAAAATCCTTATATTTTGAGTTTATCATTTATTTATTGAACTTCTATCCCTGCTAAATTGATTTAAGCTCTCTCCATACCGTTTTATACATCCTCATCTAGTATGACAGATTTGTATAGTATAGAAACAGTATTTTGATCGATTTATTTGACGTATTTTAAGTAAGTAAACTATTTCGCAGTAATTATAGTATATTTTTTTAATCTAATTGAACCAACTGAAAGCTAATCTGATATTCTTCTTGAGTTGTAGTCATAAATATCTTCGTCAATTACATCCTTACTGTCAGCCCAATTCATAAATTTTTAAAGCGTTGAATTGAATTCCATTGAAATTCTTAATAGAATGAATATTACCTAACCTTAGTGACTTAGTTCTTCTTATATTAGTAGGGTTTCATTCTCAAACGACAATTTTCAATATCATTCTAAAATTCCTCATACCCTTCATTGTCAGCCAATTCCATTATAAACTATTCATATGACTATTCTCCCATTTCTATTAAATCATCTTGGTTTGCATCCTACAAATCAATAACTTTTGATGAAACAGGTGTCATGGGTTCTTCTAATTGTGTTTTCGACTCCTCCTAACTTAGCATAGCTTGCTTTTCTACACCAGCTGGAGTCAGAGGCATTGGTGATTTCTATACAGGAGATTTGACATTTAATGATTATTTTTGCGTATGATGCTCCATGCTAGTATTTGATTCCTCTGTCATTTAATCCCTTGGAGAAGAATATTCAATAGACTGATTTACGAAACCTTATAATTCTATTTAGTACTAATCTGGTGGGGATTTATCTTGGCTTCAGTAACATCAGGATTTTTAGAAAGATTAACAAGCTAATGGATTGGTTGCTCTTTTTATTATTTTGGTTTTAAGAAATCAAAGCATGCTTTGCATTTTAGGCATAGATTTCCCATATCTAATCTTTATATTAAATTAATATACAAAAAAAGAATATTTTTTAATATAATCTTTTTTTCAATTCGACTTATACGTTTTAAGAAACTATGTGTAGGATTATTTGTTGGAGTTTAAATTTACTTTAATTTTTCTTAGTATCTCTAAATGCTCCATATCTTATTTGAAATTATCTTTATACTCATTCTAAAAATTAAAATTTAAAAATACCTATAATTTATCCATTTATTCTGTTATCATCTCTAATTCTGATTGATAAGTTTAAAGATGGGTTTTTAGGTTTTAAGTCTCTGTCTGCAGTTTATCATACGATTATATCGCTCTTTCTAAAATAGATCTAATTTGTTCAGACTATGGGTTTGATATTAAATGATACCTCCACACTTCTCTTGTCAATGTCTCGTTTCAATTCTGATTTTTCCAAAGAGAATAATTCATCCCTCTCACTACTCAACTACTCCATTTCGAGCTTGCTGCTAATTAGAGCCTAGCTGAGTTTGGAGAGTATTCCTGGAACTTATTCGATTAAATTAGCACTTTCAGGATTAAGTAATGGTTTAAGAGAACCTAATTTAAATGATATATGAATAATACTTATAATCATAGTGTAGGGATTTTCGAGTAAAATATCATTTATGTCCTCCTTTATTGAAGAACATAATTCTTCGAATTTAATGAGGTCAGAGTTTTTTTATGTGTTAGCCATAAACCCAATTTTTTCTGACAAATCAGGTTTTTTTGATAAAAAGTGAATAATATCTAAGAAAGCGTTCGAAACAGCAGATATAATCTTATTAGTTTAAGCAATCTCTTTTTGAAGGCTTTATAATTTATCTATTTCATCATTTCTGATTGCTTGCATTTAAGGTATATATTTATTTTCTTCTTGCAATAATTTCTTTCTCGATTCATAACAAATGCTAGCGAATTCCTTCTCCTTGGTTACAACATTCAATTCTTCAGCTATATTCTGTATTTAATATTTAGCCAAAAATATTCTCTATTTAATTGTCTATTTTTATTCGATCACTAGTTGTTTGAAAATAAATACATTTTGATTGAGATACTTGAAAATCTTTCATTTGCTTCTAAGTAGTTAATACCAATTCGTTCTCAAAATGATTTAGGTTGATAATAAGATCAACAACATCTTTTATTTTTTATATAAAATAAATACTTTATGCCGACTTAGCAACAATTTATTATTCTTTAAGGATTTTTTTACCATAATCATTGTTAGTAAGAAACTCAAATTCTTTAGGCACTTATCCGAGTGTGTTCAAAATGAGAAGAGAGATAAATATTGATCTCATCCGTTTTTAATTTTATAATTCATAATAAAACAACCCTTAATCTATTTATCATGCTATATCATATGCTTTTATAGATCCTCCATCTATTTATTCAAAGTGATTCCTGCTAAACAATCAATTTGTTAGTATTCTACTTATTCATTCAATTATTTCCACTCAAACGACCCCTTTATTAAAGTTATTCAATACATCAATATTTTAGAGATATTATATACATAAGCCTTCACATACATCACAATTTTATATATGTGTTTACATTTCATTCAAAATTTTTCCTCTCTCTTCAACCAATTAATTGTAGTCTGTTAGTCTTATTTGTTATATGGGTTAATATTTATTAATAATATTCTCTGTCTGAACCTTATAATTAATTTAGCTATAATACACTTTATTAAGTTGTTTGATTATAATCGTATTCGATCTGATCTATTTATTTCATCACCTTATCAATTCTCTCTGGAAATGATTCTACATTCAGCTTCTCCTTGAATTAAGTTAGTTTGGCTAGTATTAGTGAAACCAAATGATTCCATTCTTTTTTTCTGTCTGATAAATCAATGAGAGTTAGTTCATCTAAATATTTTTTAATCAGTTAAATTTTTATATTCATTATACAAAATACCCATTCTGAAATATCCCTTTATGAATGTTGTCATTCTCTTTGAGTTCCCCTTCACCATTGTATTCACCATCCTCAAACTAACCTCTATAATATCCATTCTTAAATCTTATCTCACCATATCCGTGCTTTTTACCATGTTAATATTGTCCCTTATAAACTTTTCCATCATTCCAGTGAAATTCACCATACCCATGCATTTTCCCTTATTTGAATTACCCATAATAAAATGTTCCATGGATTCCATAATTGTAGAGCCCTACACCGTCCATCTCATTGTCCTTGAATTCTCCTTCATAACTACTTCCATCACTCCATTCAATTTTCCCTTTCCCATGTTTCAATCCCTTCTAGAATTAGCCTTGATAAATATAAAATGTCGAATATTCTTCATATCCATCGCCATCAGGCTTGTTATCAACCCAATTACCAACATATCTGTAATTATGGCCAGTGTAGGTGCCATGACCATGCTATCGATCATCTTTATAATCCCCTTCATAAATTTCTCCATCTTTAAATACCATTTTCCCACTCCCGTTTGCCATATCATCAATCCAATAACCCTCAAAATAGGAACCATCATAATACTCAAATATTCCATATCCATACCTGTCGCCATCTTTCAATTAACCTTTATAAATTCCATTATGATATTCGTATGTCTTCTCACTTTTAGTTGAAGAAGTCATATCACTAAACCTAATGTGTTTAACTAATGATTTAGGAATTTCTCTTAAATTAACTTCTTTTGGAGGTTATTTCATAATGGTGTCAAGAGTGCTATCACAAACTGTTACAGTTGGCACCTTGAACATGTAAGATTTTGATTTAGTCTCAAATTAATGTATCTGGTCGTTGTAATTTTATGCTTCTTATGGTGGTATAGGGAGAGTTCGATCATCTACTGTAATTTGTTAACATTAATTGCCCATAATTATTTATAAATCATAATTTGAATTAATCACCATCAAAGTTATCCTCCTCTTCCATGTAATCATCATCATTGAAATATTAAGAACTAAATTATGACGATTAGGTTAGCTTGAGATAAATATTATATTACTGTTTAATCCACTGAAAATTACTTTAAAGAACTCGAATCTCCTTCAATATCATTTGTATTAAAGACAATCTGGTACGGATTCTACTACCCTAATACAACTCTGCGAATATATGAATAAAATCGATTCTTCACCATATTTTCCTTAAATTAATAAATAATTATGATTACCGGCCTTCCTTTCATTTATTTGGAAGCAATGCTCCATTTAGGACCATGTTCTTTATAAACTTGCAAGATAATTTCGTCTTCTGCTTTAGTCCATGGTTCCTTTGATATAGAGGGATCGAGTTTATTCAGATAGCGTTCTCTTATTTACTTACCCGTTTTGCCTGGAAATCTTTTTGCAATATCAACCCAATTCTTCCCTATCTCCTTGACTAACTGCACTATTTTCTCATCATCCTTGTATTCCCACTTGCTTTTAGACTAATTGTTAGAATTAGAAATATTTACAGGTGCTGGATTAAGTCGCCTCCATCTTTGAGCGCATTAATTCATATTTCTCCCAGGTATTTATTGAGCTATCTCCCTCCAATTCCCATTATATGTGGCATAAGCTGCTTTCAAAAGTAAATCCTCTTATGGGGTCCATACCTTTGCGTTAACCGATGCTTATTTTTTATTCGTATCATCTTTTATGGGTTTATCTTTCTTTATTTTCTTGCGCTTAACTTTATCCAAATTGGTCTAGGAGATTGATCTCGCTAAAGATTGATTGGGAAACTCTTAAATGGGCTTCAGACTTGTTGCCAACGTGCCATGAATGTTCCTTATTGTAAATAATTGTAATAATACATTGATCGACCATTAGATCCATTTGAGCTATGTAAATTCGTTACCTATGAATGAGCCATAGCTCCAAATGCACCAAATTAGTCTGAATTTTTAGATATATTCAGCTATTCCCAACTGCCCATCTTATTGTCAGACTATTTATCACTCAATTAAAGGTAACCCTCAATAGGTTGTTCGACTCTTAATTTATTGTGAACATACCTTCCATTTCTAAACTGGTTATTACGCCTGGCACCTTGAATACTTCCTTCTATCGTCGCTCTTGTGCCTCCTGATTCCTTTGCTTGAACTCATCGGAGTTCTGCCTCTAGAGTTCCTATTTTTACGCCTCCTATTAGATCGGTGGATCAATATTATCATTAGTTTTTTGCCGCTTTGAGCAGCAAAGGTTCATCATGATATTGATAAACATTAAGTTTTTTTTTAATATAATGATTTTCAAAAGCCAAAATTTTTCTGCTTAGGTTTCTTAGCTTTTTAAATAGGTAGGTTTTTACGATTCTTTAGTGATAAAAAAATAAACATACTACTATCCATGGATGTTGCATAGCATCAACAAGGTTCAATCTATCTTAGGGATCTTAACATAAAAGTCTCTTAACCAAATCTTTCGCTTCCTCAGATATCTACTTCCAGAAATCCTCCTCCAATTCATATTTACAATCGATTATATTTTTGATTATCTCCTCAGGAAATTCACTATCAAATGGAAGGTAGCCTGAGTATAATAACAAAAATTACCAGAAAGCATTAAATAGAGAATAACTCCTAATGCAAAGTTATCGACTTTAAAGGAAACGATTTAGTTTTACAAAGTTTCAGGAGCTAAATAATTGGTAGTTCCACATATGGCATCTCCCTCTTTCTGTTAGATATTTGCGAGAAAATTCGCAAACCCAAAGTCAATAATCTTTACATGTTTGATCTTTTGTTTAGAATCATCCAAGACTATCATGATATTTTCAGGCTTCAAATCTCTATGGACTATTCCAATACTATGAATGTAGTTAAGAGTGTCAAACAATTAACTCATAATTAGGGATGCCTCTTGCTCACAAAGAAGATCTTACTTTTATATGTAATCAAATAGATCTCCGTCTCTAACAACTTCGGTTATAATATTAAGGTGAGTCTTAGTTTCGATTATTTCTTTAAACTTAATAATACATGAATGATTAAGCAGTTTCATAATTTCAGTTTCATGGCTATTTATTTTTTATAATACGCTAGCATTAATTTTTCTGATTTTGTTAATTTGAACTTCTCTATTATTTTTATGGCCATCTATTCTTTAGTCTTCTTGTCCTCACATAAATAGACGATTGAAAATTTACCTTCTCCTATCTTTTGTTAGATAGAATAGAAATCTTAGACGTTTGATCTAATTATATTTAATAAATACTTTTGGAATATCTGTAAATTCTTAGTCCACTTCTAGAAATCTTCATAATTTTCACAGTAATACTATCTTCGTTTATATAACTAGTCTTTGTGAGTCATGTCAAAACCATATTGTTGATTTTGATTATCTACTAACTCTGTTATAACTAATCCATCTAAGCAAATAATTCCTATATTATATAATGATAATATACTTGTTGGTTACGGGGATTCTTTGGTTTTAAAGGATAAACAGAAATGTTAAATCAATCTAAAATATCTGGGTTTTGTGTTTTTTGCATTTTTTTGTGGTTTTTTGGATACTTTATGTAAAGTACCTTCTATGTCCTTCTAAACCAAATGAAATCTCGGTATCTACTTTTCATTATCTATACCCCAAATGTCAAAATTAAATGCCTTATATAAACCATGAAATATTTTAGGATGCAACTTAACAAATTATTTGAATTCAACCATAGACAGCTGCTGTTCCTTCTTCTCCTTGTAGATCATATTGACATATTTCTTAATTAATTGGTTGATATTAATTCTTTTCAATTCCACCTCTCTCCCATCTATCGTAAATGTAACATTCTAACCAAAATTTCCCATCGGAACTCCATTTTGACCTATCATACTGGGATTAGGGAACATCATATTTACACTTTCCTCTTTTATGGGTAAATTGCTTGACGATCCAGGTTAAGACTGTTAAATTGAGCTCTTGCGTCGTGCTATGGACCGTACTATTTTTAGAATTTCATAATACAGGATTCGGTTGCATCAGATTCATCTGCTCTCACAGGTTTTTGTTTACTCTTATCGACCTTCTTCTCATAGTATTTTAGGATTTGTTCATCCTTTAAAAACTATTGATCATCCAATAAGGTTAAAATGTCCTCTCTAGGATAATTTTAAAGCTAATTTATTTTTATGATAAAAAAAATTCAATATGCATATTAAAATACCATCTATAAAAATTAATCCTTCTTAATATTCCCCTCATGATTTAAATCATACAATCTGAATAGATGTTCAATTTTCTGCTCCTCATCACATTTAATGAAATATTCAATTCCCTGTAAGAATTAACAAAAGTCAACGCTATCATTGTGGGTTTTATTGAAGTAATCAAACACCAAATCTCCCCATAATCCTATCATAGTAAAAAAGTCGCTGAAACTTGACTTTGTTATGATTCCCTCGACATTTCGTGTTGATAGATCTTGAAATATCATGTATAAAAAATCCAATTCAAGTTTGTTAACTAAAGGGTTATTTTTAAAATACATTTATTCTCCACTGCAAGAGGTAAAACGTATGGTTTTCTTACAGGTCTCTTCCCTTAGCAAATACCCATGGTATAAGTTTTCTTTTAATGAATTAATTAAATATATATCTGTTTTTTTTCTTTATTTCTCAATATTTCAAAATTTATTAACATAATTTTATACTACTGTCATCTTCTATGAATAAAGTTGAATATAAACCAATAATATATATTTATAAGATTGGTTTAAACTAAATTTAATATTTTATACTCATAAAGAACGAAATATTAACCATCAATCTATCACATATGACTTTTTCTTTATCAATGGCTCGTTATTTTCTAATGATTTTGTCCTAAATCCTTGATCTGGTTAGATATCTTGTATTTAGTCGGGTCTCCTTATATTAATTGAACCTCTTTAATTTTATTGATTTTCATTGTTTTCATTGTTTTGTTGCAGTTCATTTGAAGTTGCTATACTTTTCCCGAACGTAGTCTAAGACTGGCTGATTAATCCTATTTTTAATTAAATTATTTATACCATCCTGTAATATAACAATCAGTCCATATACGATTACATCAAATAACCCTGCTAGATTACTTATGCAATAACAAAATATTCTATAAACAAACCAATCCAAATATTTTTACTCTATTAGTTAAGCTATTAATAAAATTAAGAACTTTATTAATATTTTATACCCAGATTTATGTGAAGATCAGAATCATAGGATAGAGAATTATTTGTCTTCGATTTTACTTTACTAGTGCCTTTTATTTTCCTATTTATCTGTTGATATGGATATATATCTTTTAGAAAAGAAATAAGTTTGTTATTACCACAGCTCTTGAGTAATCATATAATAGTTTACATTAATGGTAGCACAAAAGTAAGAAAAAGAGTCACTGAATTATCTATAAAACAAATCGACTGATTAAGTCCAATATCAGTTTATCCGATCTTTCCCGAGAAATATTATCTAATTTTCTTAAATCAATTACATGAGTGTGAATAATAATGGATAGAGGATTCCAATAAAGCAAATAAATATTTTTCTTGCTCTATCTTAATAATAATTTGTTAGTTTTTTGCCTTAAAATGCAGTAAAGGCTATATTGAAGGCCCAAGTAAATTCTATTAATATACCCAATTATCTTAATGCGCCAGAAAGCTAACATGTGATGGATTATTGATAATTATCTGGGTAGTCATCATTCCAATATTATAATATAGGTGTTAATATCGTAACTGATTAAAGTACATCTCCTAACAATAAAGCCATAATCATAACAACCTCAAACTATTTGTGATCGATATAAATTCTACCTTAAAATATTTCTTCTAATAAATTATAATGACTGTCAAAACAACTATTGATGTTAAAGAAGTCAGAGAGGATATCGATATAAGCCATTTAGCAGCTTCTTAAATGGGAGTTTCCACTTCTTTCATATTTTAAAAATTTTATAATTACTTAATATTTTATAATTAATATAAATTTAATCAATCATCTCTTTGATAATTCTTAGCTTATATTAAAAGAATCCTTGGTTTCCAAATTTTAGGACGGATCTTTTATAAAAGAAATTCACATACCTAAAGAATCTTCTATTTCGTAAGCAGCATTAATTCCATAAGCTAAAACATCAAAAAATCCTATCAAATTGCTTACAAAGTAGCACCAAATTCGGTAATTATTCCATTATGTTTATGGATCAACAATACATTATAAAATATACACTATGAACTATTTGTTTCTATTAACATTTGATTTTATACCCATATTTATGCCATAAACAATATCATCGGATATGTCATTAATCTAAATACGATAGACCAAATAAACTTGTCTCTTATCTAGTCATAAATAATAATTATGATCTCATAGAATAAGTAAAAGTTTAATGTTATGATAATCCTATAGGTGAATTAATTATTAATACATTATGGGCAACAAGAAAAATATAAGAATTTAAACATTCTAAAATTTTATAAAGCATAGGGCAGCGCAAAGATCATCAGATGGCTCGTATTACTTTAAAACAAGAGGACTATTTCATCCTATATTATACATAATACAAAGAATGGCCGGAGCTGAAATTCCAAAAATGAATGAAAATCTGATTCTATTTTATTTCTAATCTTGAGTCTCTTATTTATAACCTCTGTTGGCCGCTAACGCTATATTAAATGCCCAGAAAAATTAAAATAGTATTCCAAATTATTGAATGAATGCCGAAGCCTAACATAAACCATTAGAGAGAAGGTTCTGCCCAAAAATTGCAACAGGTAAAAGAATAGATATTGATTAAAGAAAATCCCCCACCAACAGTAATAAAATCATCAATCTTTCTAACTATATGAATATAGGATTTTTACCTTATTTACACCTTTAGTGTAGAGAAGCAAGCAAATCAGAAAAGTTGAAGAAGCAAGTGAGACACTTGATGAAATTGAGATTAGTATTACTGCAGCTTCCTATTATGACTAAGTTGCTGATTGCGCCTTCATTTTATAATATGAAACTATAATATTAAATAATAATATAAATGAAAATGTCAATTAGAATATTTCGAAACACCTAAGTCAATATACATCGATTACTCAAATTCATCAAGTCTTTGATTATCTAAAATTATATTTCAATACCTTAATCTTGGTTCGGATTATAGACTGCATTTATTCCATAGGCCAGGACATCAAATAAACCCACAAGATTGCTTATGAAATAACACCAGATTCTAAAGTCTACCCAAGCCGATTTCTAATTCACAATACTGTTGATAGTAAATATAAGAAACTATTCTAGTTTTTAATAAGTACCCAAATTTATGTAATGAAGAGAATCATTGGATATGTCATCAATCTGAAAAACAAAGACCAAATAAATTAGTTTCCTATCTTCTTCTATATATTAGTAAGCAAATTATAGAATAGTACGGCATTTAAAATAAAGATGATCCTTTAATATTTTAATTTGTAAATTCATACATCATGGGCAGGACAAATGTTAAAAACAAACAAATTAAATTTGTAACAATAAAGCAAACTGATTTACATAAATCATCAGAATTTGAATAGTCACCTACTAGTAAAGGGCTAATTTTATCATGATTAATAATACATAAGGCAAAGGATAGTAGGAAATGAAAATCCTATAATATATGAAAATATTTCTCTTTTTTGTTTTTGTGATGCTGTTTCACTTTCATACCCTTTCTTCGCTGCTAAAGCAATATTAAATGCCCAAAAAAATTGAAATAGTATCCCAAATTACTAAATGAATGCTTATGCTTGACATGTATTATTATAGTTTGGCGGGGGGCTGTTTCGGTAAATGGCTACAGGAAACAACATTGATATCGACTAAAGAAAATCTCCGAATAAAACGAATATTATCATTTATTTTTCTATCCATGTTGTAAATATGATGAAATTACCTATTTGTATCCTTTATCATAAATCAGTCTTATAATCAATGCACTTGTAGCTAGAAAGGAAATACATGATGTAACAAGGATGCATATAATTGCAGCTTCTTTTTATTCTGATGAGGGCATCTTTTTTAGTTAAATTATTGAATAAATTATATAATTCCTTAAAATTTTATAAAATTTCATAAGAGGAGAAATGATGATTTTGATGAACAGGACTGCTCTTGTATTAATTTCTTCATACGAATCAATAATTTCATTACAAAAATGCTGGCTTTATTTTCCTGACTTCTGATAAATCCTTTTTAACCTAAACTTGGTGTTTATTTTAGGAGACTATTGAGGTAAATTTAGAATTTTCTAATTTCCACCTAGAGTTCAAGGAGATCCTACGCCTAATACTTTTATAAATAATGTAATGTTTTAATTTTATGCTTAGACTCTGTTATTCATTTCAATGAAAATAAAGTTGTTTGATAAAAATAGTGTCTCTAATTATGGCATTTGAGCTAAGTTTTAATTTTATATAAACAATAGAAAATGTAAATATTTAAAAAAATTAATCAATAGTAAGTGAAACTAATCTAATTCCCAAAAGCCTCACAATTAATAAAATACTAAAACATCATAAGGTGTTGAAAAAAGCAAATATGGTATTCCAAATAAAAATTATAAAAAGAGTAGTTAACGAAATTTCCATCTCTAAATATTTAATTGTCTAATAAATTAAATATAATTTAAAAAATTATAGCCATGAAAAATACTATTAAAAAACATATAAAAAGGATTAAGGTTTTTGTGGTAAATAAGGTTTTAATGAAAGGTTAACCCTATTAATAAATAAAAAAAAGCTGATGGAATTGATTTCTAAATAAATTTAATAAATTCTAATTATTCAATCTAATTTTATTTTGCAAATCTGTCTCAAAAAAGATATATTATAATTTTTACTTTTTCCTTAAAGTATTATGGCATTCAAGGATTATAGCTGGATTTTATTAAACTTATCCAATAATTTCATTTAATAAATAATTACAAAAGTCTTTAACATCGTGTTTAATCGACCAATATTATTCCCTATGATATAATAGATTTTTATAAATTCCTTACAAATTGTGATAATATATTAATTTTCTGGAGCTAGAGATATATTAAAAATTCCATTATTGTCAGTAATTCTTTAAATTTAATCATATTAAATAATAAAAATTTTATAATGATGATAATGATCATAACGATGAAAATGATGAAGATTGTGAAAATAATTAAAATCATGAAAATAGTGAAATTATGAAAATCATGATATTGTAAATTTTTATATTTTTTAATGATCATCATCTTAAATTGTGAAGATTAGAATATAAATAAAATAAAGAAATATGTTAAATAAATATAGTTATGTATCAATATTTTTTTAAACTCTATGACGGCTCTAGACTAATATTTATTGAGTCTTTTGATGAATAGCTAGTTAATAAATCTGCGTTTGAAATTAAATAATTACCTTAGTTGTCATCATTTTAGTTATTTGTAGTATTTATTCCATATGCCAAAACATCGAAGAAACCAACCAAGTTACTAATAAAATAACACCATATTCTGTACTGATACCATTTTGTTTCATTATCAACAATGCTCTGCAAAATGAAAATGAGAAACTAAGATGATAAATAGAGTATACCCAAAATTGTGTCATAAAGAGTATCATAGGATATGTCATAAGTCTAAAAACTACTGACCAAATTATCTTATTTCCAATCTATCTATATATAATTATTATTATTTCAAAGAATAATATGAAGTTCAGGATAAAAATCATCCTATGGAAAATATAATAATAAATTATGTCTTACATAATAGGCAATACGAAAGTTATAATTATAGAAACATTTGAAAATTCGATAAAGCATATAGCTGCACTTAAATATTCTGATTTTGAGTAATCATGTGAAACCAGAGGACTATTTCATCCTATATGTTACATAAGACTAAGGATAAATGGCACTAAAAATCCCAACAAAAATGAAAATATTGTTCTATTTCTAGTTTATTAATGTGATTCTTTTTTATATCCCATATTTGCTTCTAAAGCGATATTCAATGCCCAAAAAAATTGAAACAATATTCCAAATTATTAGATGAACGCTTGTGCTTAGCATAAATCTGTATAATTTGTAGGGGGACTATTTCCAAATATTGCAACAGGAAATAGCATCGATGCTGATTATAGGAAATCTCCAAATAAAAGGAATATTACCATTAATATTTCAATCTACATGAACATAAATATTTTGATTTACTTATTTATAGCCTTTATTGTAAATTAGTTTGCTGATTAAGTAAGTAGTTGACACAAAGGAAACTCCTGAAGATAAACAGATTATGATTCTTGCTACTTATTGAATAGGAGTAGTTTATATTTAATTAGACATTTTTATAAAGAAATATAATTATTGAGTATCTTAAATATAGTAATTGTTAAATCAACAAATTTATCTTTCAACAAAAACTCCATTTAGGATGTCCCATAGTTGTTAATGTTAAAAGCATAATGCAGTACCACCCCTCTTATCTTGAGTAGCTTGTCTATTTATGTCTGACATGCATACCCAGGCGCTAGATCGACTCTCAGATATACCGAACTTAGAGTGATCTTTAGTATATTTAAATTTATATCCCTAAATATAATTATTTTGATTACATCATGTTATCTGTAAAGATTGCTGACAGACTTATAAGTTTGAGAACATTGGGGATCGGCTAGTCCTCCAGTGCCATTACCCCATGTTTCTACAATAATGTTGGCTTTGATGGCAGGAGCAACCAAATAAGCATAAAAATCAACTTGATTTGCCAAATTTGTTGAAATTGCCTTGATATAAAGTCCACCTTTTGTTTGTACGATAGTATCTCCACTGAGAGGGGTTGTTCCTCTTGAGTTGTCTTTCAGTGAGTATATGTTGGGGAAGGCAGTAGCAAAACTTGGTGGGGAACTGGATTTATTCGTAATCACTTAAGCAATTTTATATTAGAGCGCCAATATTTCTATCTACGATGATGTCATGGATGCGCAAAAGTAATGCTACCCGTAAACATCAGCTGAGCTGGGCATACCTGGTAAAATTTGAGTATAGGAGGAGTCTAGAACTGGAAAATTGGGTGTAGAATGATTTATCACAAATCCATTTCCAGATAAAGATGCTGATAGAATTCCTTTGGAGTGAGCTTTATCTGACACTGTGCTCTTGCCGTAAGGTTAATCCGACCATAAAACTGACATTACATTAGTGTCTGCAAAATTGATTTACGCTACAGTTCTTTGAAGTGGTGAGGTGCTATCACCTATCTTGTCTGGCATGTAAGCTAGGTTTACACATTTAGTAGTTGAATCGCAATAATAATAGGCCCATCCATCGAGTAGCACAGACGAATCCTTTGGAAGCTTGAACATTATCCAATAATCAACTGGAGAACCGTATTAATTTAGGCAATGCTAGCCAGAAACTAGTACAATAAGACATAGTGTAAATATTGCGACTTTCATTTTTAAAATAATGCCAAGCGAAGATTTTCAAGAATCTCTCTTAATTAACAATAATAGATCATATTACGTATTAGAAAATAAATAAATTATTAAAAAATTGGAGATCATGGTTCGATTCCGTTCGTAAGCTGCTAAAATTGATCATATTTAACAGTCCACCAATCTTCTATGCTATCGTCGATTAATTTATCCACATATTTACGACACTAGGTGTAGAGATATAATATTACCTCATCCGTTGATTTCTCTTTTTTAAATCTTTCTCTAAACTCGTTTATGTTAAAGAATTTGAAACAATGAAAATTACTCTTCTCCATCATTATTTCTACAATTTAAAATAGGCAGGCACAGTTTTTCTTGAGTTCCAGGAATCCAACATAGACTAATTGTCGAAAATACTCAAATTGTCTTGAATTCCTGCCTTCCATAAGTTCCATGAATTCCTTGGTTAGTTTGAATGGGGCCTTCTCAAAACCCATATTTCCTGGTGATGTTGATAACATGAACCCAAAATCGATGTGAATTAAATGCCCTTAATTGTCAATCAATATATTTCCATTATGCCTTTATATTATTATTTATTTTTACCTGTCCTTAATTTAGAGCAAATACATCACTAATGAATAGCCTGCTAAGCTTTCAATGAAATTCCTTTATGCTTGTTAGAAATCTTCTTAAAAATATTCCCTGAAAAACTGATATAATGTTGGTTTGACTTTCTTCCCTTACATTATGGTTTTTTTAAGTCCATCCAACGAGAGTGTATTAGGAACAAACTCTATAAATTTATATTTAAATTAATTACCCAACAATCCTGAATTTTCAGATGTTACTATTATTTCATACGGCTTGAGATATAAATTTAAATAGGCTTATCTAAATATTTCATCAAACTTTTAGATAAGTTGCATAGCAAATAATTCTTGTCTCAAGTCATCTCCTCCCTTTACCATAATTGCTCTAATTTAATAACTGTCGAAATCCTTAAATGGAGATTCTTCCTTTAAGGCAGCTAGTTTAAGATCCCAATCATCTCCCCAAGGACCATGTTTCTTAACATCTATCTTTTTATTGGTTCCATTCTATTAGCAAACTTCATAATTTGATTCGAGTTGTTAAATCTATTCCAATAATTAAACTGACTTAGGCTGTATGAATGATTGACAATCTCCTCTTTATCGTTTCCTTTAAATATTTAAGACATCGAAATCCCCTATTGATTCTTTGTCTTTTATGTTATTATAATAATATTACCATTAGATGAATCGAATTACCAAGACCCTCGTCTTGATTTCTTAGGGCTGGTATTAGAAGACTAACCCTATGTTAATTTTATGGGGGAAAATGCTTCATTCAAATCTTAACTACTTGGACTTTAGCTTTTAAATATTGCCAATTGTTCATATTGATCATCTTTATACTTTTGCTATGTGTGGTATCTTAATTAACTCTCTAAATCTTCAATTTACTCTCTTTATTGAATATCTTCTAGGTCTGTGTCAGTGGAAGAGTCCATTTACAATTTAATTGATTTTTGATAAACCTCTAATGGGCTGATCGTTTCTATGAGTATCCTGTAAGGAACTCTTGTTTTAGTATTAAAGCAAGCATAGCCAGATTCTGTGGCTCTAACAATCTGTCATTCTATATTAATAATTACTAAATTAGATGCTTCTTCATGTTCAAATCTTCTTTGAAATGGAATTGAAATTCCCCAATAATAGGGCAAATCGGGATGAGATGCTCTTATCTTTTTGATAATCTTATTTGCCTTTTTTATCTCATTCAATAAATGGGGTTTTCTTAAATCTGGCTCCATTAATTTCAATGTTAATGACAATTTTATCATGCTCATTAGCAATTTGTTAACACTCGATATGTATTCTGTTCGATGTTCCTTTTCCTAATATTATTTCATGAGTTCTTTTTTATAAAAAAACTATTAATTATTGACATTTACATATTTGGAATTCCACATTATCAGCGTTCTTGATCATCTCATCTTTAGTAATTGTGACAGCTCCATTTACCATAGCTTTTTCGAAACGCTAATAGATTATAGTCTTACTCGTTCTAATTTTTCTATAACTTTAAGTTATTTTGGATCTTTTTTCTCTTATTCCGAATAAGCTGATATACACCATATTATTTTAAAATATGTTCCTACATACTTTGAACACAAGTGTTCCAGAAATGTTTCCATACTTGCAGAGCCAATTTTAATAACCATATAACTTTAAAGTATAATACATTTGTGAAATACCAAAATTATGGAACGTAATATTCAACAAACTTTTTAGGCATACTATATAATTTGTTTGTCAAATATTAGTGTGGTCCAGGCTCATTAAATGTAGCCATAAAATAATGTATCAATAATTCTGGAGTAAAATCTTCGGATTAGAAAAAATGTAATATTTCCTTAGAACTTACCAACTTGACTTATTATGCCAATTGCCTTGTATCTAGATTCAAATCTACCAAGTTTTTAGGTAATTGGATAGATGGTCGAGTCATTAATTTTATAATTATATATATTGAAGAATATAAAAAAAATATTTTCAAATGTCTAAATCATCATCCGCATTGGGATCTATTATTTTGCTATTTTCATTATTTAGAATATGACTAATTAATGAGTGCCCCTATAAAAGTCGGCTTTAGTAGGATTGCCTAAAATCATTAAAATGATATAATAGACATTCTTCATATAACATATCTTATTAATGAAAAAAATTTAATAATAATCCTGTTATTACCTTTAATTTATTCTCTTGTCAATTCGTATTTCTCAAATTCGAATTCTAATTAATTAATCTTAGGACCTATAGGCTGGATTTTAATAATTTAAATATACTTCATCCTCATCACTTTGTAATTTGCTCAAAAAGGGATGTTTTAATGCTTGTAGTACATTCAATCTTTTCCTATAGTCAAAAGTCAACAATCCTTTGAGTAAGTCGAGAACTATAACATATTATAAGATCTTACCCTCTGGATTAAGGTTTTTAAATATTTTATCAATTCCTATCCCAGACCTTTACCCTGTCTCTAGGATCATTTTGCGCAAGTTATCCTAGACCTTCAAATCTGGGAATGATTAAATGTATTCTTCATTAGGGGTTCCTAATAATTCAAATATAAGCCTTATTTGATGTTTAGTTGAATCTCCCCTAAGAAATGGTTTTCTTAAAATCATCTCTGCAAGGATGCAGCCCACTGACCAAATGTCGACTGAGAATTAAATTAACATTGTACCTGCAGCAGTATAATGTTGAAACCCAACCAATAATTCAGGGGCCCTGTACCAACGAGTCTCAACGTAATATGTCATTTACACATTTGAAACAATTTTGTCTGCTTGTACTCTTCCGAGACCAAAATCACATATCTTGACATCGCAACTGCTGTTTAGTAAAAGATTACGAGGTTTCTAAAAAATTATATAACTAATTACTAAATCTCTATGCAATATTCCTGCCGAATGCATATATTTTAGACCTCTTAAAATCTGATATATAAAAAGTTGCATATGATCGTCTGTTAAAGGTTATTCACTCTTGATGACTTACGACATATCTGCCTCCAACAAATCTGTAACCATATAAACATCTTCGAATTCTTCTCTGCTTGGTGGCAATAGAACTGTTTTCAAATCAACAATCTTAGTTGTTATATTATATTACATTATCGTGTCTCATCAATCTTAATATTTTAAGCTCCCTTAATGTTCTTTTCGCATATAATCGATGTTCGAATGTTTTTTCTATTTTTTTAATAGCAACTAACTGATTCATAATGACATCTTTAGCCTAAATTACACATCCGTAAGCCCCACTACCAACTTTGAAATGATTATTTTTATTACTTATTCCGATTGGTATATATCTTTCATCCAAATAGAATGTATGGTTTTAGATCACATGTTTAACTGTTGTGGATTACCTTCTAAATGGAGCATACAATTATTGTATCCTTGGAGGTAATGTCGACTCTATTTACATTTAATTAAAATATATATCAAAGTAAATCAAAATTTGGCATCTTAGGTCTTAATATTTTTTGTGGAATTACAACCTAATTAAGTGATTTATTTGATGTAGTCTATTTCTTATTTACAGGAGGTTTTGGTTTAGGGTTGCTAGTGCTTCGTATATTCTTAACTGGAACTTAGACTTTTTTGATTTATGGTATATCTGGCTAATTTTCTTTATTTAATGAAAACGATTTCATTGTTGTTTTTCTTCCCACATCCTTATCTTTAAGTTCTTTTTGAATTTGACCTTTGTGGCCTTTTAGTATTGATTTAATCTGATTAAGGTTGTGCTTTTTTGTGTTTGGATTTTCGCTCCAAGTTATAAAAGGTATACAACTTTTGGATAAACATTTGTTAAATTCATCCTGTTGTGTATATAAAGGATCTATTAGTTGTGTTTTTGCATTATGAAATGTATTGAAAACTATCTATTCTTCCGGTGAATTAAATCTTTAACTACTATGATTTTAAAATATATACTTTTCCCACTAATTTGTGAATTTGTCAGTCTTAATCATTTTTTCCACCTGACTTAGAACCTAAAAGAAGGACGTCTTAATTTCAAGGTCACTCCTGCGAGAATTCAAATATTCTAGTGTTTTATATAATGTCCATTTGAATCTATTATTATTCACAAAAATACTTTTTCATTAAATAAATTGTCACCATAGAGCATGCTCTGCTTTATCCGTGTTATGATGTTATTAGACAGCTTTCACCATTTTATACACTTTCCTCGATAAATTCAAATACATGATCAATAAAACTAATGTCTGCAATAAGCTGATAAATATTTCAAACAATATACTTCTGGTGTTGCCTCTGGCCATTAGAATGAAAAGTACATCACTCCAACTCCTTCAAATAAATTTTCCAATTTATCTGATGAACAATTAACTATATATCCTACTTTATTAGCAACAATAAATTCTAAATCCTATTTTTTAGAAATACACATATAATATACCTTGGCTGCAAATTCATCTCCGATGTAAAGTCCATCCTTCACTTTACAAGTTCCGAACGGCTATTATTAATACATTTTTAAAATAATTGTAATTATTTTGTAATTTATTTTAAAAACAAAAAAATAACAATGGCACGCCCCTTTCGCAGCGGTAAATTAAAATCCATACCTATTAAATTAAAGCTTCATTGTCATATGGACCCAGCTCTGAAATAAGAACATATCAGATCACATAACCAATAACATCTCCAGCTTACACTATGGGAAAAAAATATGATATGCAGCAATATTAAGAAACTCCTGGTCCAGGTGCATATGACCCCAAATAACAATTCAAATAAAGTCCCAGAGCAATTATTGTTGGATCTAAGGATAGTTTTTACTAAATTAATCCCATTCCTGGACCTGGTTAATATCAAGAAGTGTTTTATAAAACCCAAGGTTTTAGTTTCTCTAGGGAACGAAAGCATAGGAAAACCGATTAAAGCAGTCCAGGTCCTGCAGCTTATACAGCTTAATAATTTTTTTCTTCACCAAAAGCAGTTATTCCAAGAGCAATTTATAAACATAAATTGGACTATTCGATAGGCCCGGGGAGTTACAATATTGGTAGTATGCTAAAAACCGACAAAGGGTTCAGGATACCTCTATCACGTCGCAGATATAGAAGAGAAAATCCCGGACCTGGACCGGCCGCTTATAGTCCGACAAATAAAACCTTTCGTAAAGGATTCAAGTTCTCAAAAAGTCCCAAAACATCTCCGACAGAGAGACTACCTGGACCAGGAGATTATTCTCCAAAACTTTTTTCTGAGAATTCACCACGAGTTATAATTGGTAAGGCTGCAAGAGAATCTAAGAGCAATAGTAGGTTTCCCGGACCCGGAGAATATGATATTCCGATTAAGAAAGGACCAGAGGTAGCTTTAGTATAAACAAGTATTCGTTTCCTAAATACGAATGGAGTAAGCAAATTGACGTCACCCCAGTTTCATACTTAAGAGAATATAGTTCATTACGACGGACTGCAGGGGTAATTACACGAGCTAGGAAGAGGGAGGCAGTATTGCAAACTCCAGTAAATAAGATGAATAAATTTTTTAAAAAATAGGGACCTGGTACATATAAAATGGAAGGATTTTTTGGAAAACAATGAAAGGAAAAAATAATATTTAAATAATACATATCATATAGCAATCATGTTCTCTCTTATGATCTACGAATCTAGTCTTACTTGGATTTTGAGCAAAGGTTTATCGAAGGGAGTAATTTACCTGTATTATGCTCTTAGCTTTTTCTAGTGTCTTTGAGTGTACATTATTGTTTTAGCAGTCGAATAATTTAGATTTAAGTTAAGTGCAGCCTAAATAATTAGTAGGATATCATACATCTTTGATTCTGAAGCCCTTTTCGAGAACCTGGAAGAGTAGTTATTGTTTGACATCTTCAGGAATATGAGAATACTTTCTTTTGTCCTTATTTGAGGGTCGCTGTATTCCCTTAGTTGCTTATCTTGTCTTCACCCTATAAGCTGTGATAGATACTGAAGAGTCTTGCATAAATATTTAATATGAAAATTCTCATAAAAGTCAATCAAATTACTGATTTAAATATTTTTTTTCAAAATCTAGAATGCTGAGTTTTCATCATGTTTACTACTTCTACAACTTCGCTGCAAATTCTCTAAATCGATTTTAAATCCGTATTTTGATGGATTGGCAAATAAAGAATCTATTAAATAAAAAATATTTAATTATTAAAATTTTACATCTTTGAAATATTCCAAGGTTTTTTTAGGGTATTAGAAAGAGCTTCCTATTGGACTTTCCACAATATCAAGTTAGGTCACTCCCATGTATGCGTCAATACCTCTAGAATTTAAAATTTTATAAGTTTATTGAGGGTTTGGTACTACAACTGGGTAAAGCCTAATTTCATTTTTAATTAAAAAAATATATGGTGATAATTAATACCAAAACTTCCGATCTTCAACTTAATTTCCTGGCACTGTCAATCCTCCTTTTTGAAGAATCTTCTATCCTACTATTTATCGATTGGTCGATGTTAAAAACTCTTCATAATCAAATGTTTTAAATCTCAAAAAAAGCATCACTAGAAATATGAATATGTTTTTACCCATCATAGGATCTGGTATCCTATATCTATAAGTACTCAGAATATCCTCTGGATCCTTAGAGAAGCCTCTTATTGAACTTACAACGAATTCTTTGTAATCCCATTTAGGAAAAACATTTATAAAAATCCAACGAGATTTCTAATTTATGAATTTGCTATTCAGGAGAAACATCGGAATAAAGTTTTTGATGGTTCTTTTTAAAAATCTAATTTTAGGGAATATATTTTACAATCTCTAAGGCCATTTTGGGTATTTATCTTACAAGGCTTTCATCTTTCTAAATAGTACTTCGTTGTTTCTAATAATGCAAACAGATCCACCAAAAGCAGAACATGTTTTAATAGATCCAAAACTATAAGTCGAAAAATCTACCAATGGATGGCCTAGTTGAGATATAAATTGAATTTACAGGTATCTTTAGGCCTTGAGAAACTCTCTGCCTCATCTTCAATTATAAACAATCCTTATTATTTTGCCCAAACAATAATATCTGTACTATCAAATTTTGATCCAAACACATATGATAGCATAATTCCTTTGGTCTATTTAAATAAATTTTTTATCTTATAATACCCTAGGTGAAACCACTTTTTTGAATTATTCTAATGAACAACCTAGTGTACCGAGCTCGACATCTACGGGTACAGGAATAATTCCATGTAGTCTCAACACTTACATCATATCTGGGATATTGATTCCTGTGACAATCATTTCTGTCCCTGGTGGCCAATCTAGTGCCTGTCAAATAGATTTATAAATATTACTTATAATAATAAATCTGTGGATGCTCTAACACATAGAGTGAGCAATATGTTGGAATGCTTCGAATCACCCAACCATATTTTCTCTATCTTTAAATTAATTATTTTATTGATACTTCTTTAACATATTATTCCTGATCAATAGGTTTAATGTATGACCATAAAGTATTAAATAGGTATTGATATTACATATCAATGTAAAGTGCAGAATATGGAACCACTTAGTCAAGTCTTATCATTAAAATTAAATAATAATACAAAAAATATGTCATTATTAGAATTGTTAATTATTGTCCTCTTCGTCATCTTAATTTTTCATATCTAATTTCTGAAGCATTACTTATGCCTAATCTACATTATTTATATCTATCATAATTTGTCTCAATTCATTAAAATTGTGTTTTTTGGGTTTTCCATATATTTAAATAGCTTTTTCAAATGTATGCAATTAAGCTAAAAATCCAGGATTAGGATATGCTTTATTGTGTTTACTTTTTACAAAATTTAACGCTTGTTTAGAATCGACATTATTATAAAACATTATAAATGCAGTAACAATTGTGACAGATCTCGATACTCCACCTAAACAATGGACTAAAGTGGGTGCCTTTTCTATGAAAATAATCATTTGATACAGTGGCTATTGTATATGAACTCTATGCAGTCAACAAAGTGTTTGATGATCAAAGTTCCAGGATTATCACTTACATTAATTTGCATATATGTAACTACGTTGGGGAAGGGTCTACCTAGGTTAGCTGCTGCTATTAAGACGTATTTGATCCCTTTGGCTTTGATGAATTTGATATCTTTGGCTATGTTTACACCAGCTAAATATAGATTATCTATAATGAGAGACATATAAAATTATTAAAATTTGTCAGTTAATATCAAGCGGAAAAGGAAAAAAAAATGGCACGAAAAGTAGAATGTCTTAATAAGGGTTTGTTTACTTCAATGAATTAGTTTGAGTTGAAGACGCGTTCTAACGGTAAAACGACTCTTGGAACAGGTTCATTTGGCGCAGTCCATTTGGCCTAACACATTAAAACTCAATCAAATTATGCAATTAAGTAGATTGCAAGTTCAAATATATAAACTCCATACGAATAGGAGGGGATAGAGAGAGAAATTAAAGTGCATGCTAAATGTCATCATTCTAATATTGTTACATTGTATGATAGTTTTCAAGAATAAGGCACAGTCTATATGGTGTTAGAGTATGTTGAGAATGGAAACCTTTACAATTATGTTCAGAGGAAAAAAAAATTGGATGAAAAAGAGGCCTGCAAATACTTTGTCCAAACTTGTAAATCTCTCTAATACTTACATGAAAATAATGTATTTCATAGAGATATCAAGGTATAATATTAAAATAATTAAAAGCCTGAAAATCTTCTTCTAGACTCCAATTTTGATGTGAAATTGTGCGATTTTGGGTGGTGCGCAGAGAATATTCATCTGAAACGCAAAACTTTCTGCGGTACCTACGAATATATGGCTCCTGAAATTGTATCTGACGTCGCATATGATTTCACTATCGACATTTGGTCAGTAGGTGTTTTGTTGTATGAATTGTTGCACGGTTATGCGCCATTCAAGGGGAAGGAATACAAAGAAATATAAGCTAACATTAAAAGTGGGGTCATAAGATATTCGAGTAGTATATCGTAGGATGCACAAGACCTTATCAAGGGTATATTATAGAAAGAACCATCTGCTAGAATGTCTTTCAAATAAATATATTAGAGTGCCTTTGTACAAAGATGCACACCCTAGTTAGTTGGTACTTACTCTATATTATCATAGGATTAAAATTGAATATTTCTCCAAGATCAAGTTTCTCAATGGAGAATGGATCGATATAAAAATATTAGAGTCCATTGGTGAATCACAAGAATTAACCTCATGGAAGAACACAGGTGAATAGTTCAATAAGCCTTAAATCTCCTAATCTGTCGAAGAATAGGATCGATTCAAAGAAATAGAGCACAGTTTTCGATGATATTAAGAAGAAAATATTATTCGAATAAACTAGTCCTCTCAGAGATGCAACGAATAAGAAACGTCCATAGCCATCATTAACTTAATTGTTTAAATAGAGCAACAATACGAAGACTAAGCCGACAAATAATTCCAAGATTCCGCTTAGCAAGTTTGTATCAAAATCTCGTAATTGCGATGAGAATAGTCATTCAAAATTACTAGAATAGTTTAAATCTATGCCATCGATAACATATGAAGATCAATTCTTCCATGTTGACGAGGATTCCCATATAAAAACAGATCGTGTTAAGGGGTAAAATTTATTATTTTTTCTATTTATTTTTTTAGAGTAAAAAAACAAGATTAATAAGACATAGATAAAATACTAAAGTTGTATTTAAGTATGTGTAGCAGTAGATAATGAGTGTACTAAAATTTTATTATTATTTTAATATATCATGAATACTAGAATAGGGCATATATTATACCTTGTGGAAACCGATCAATTTATAGTTTTCTCTGAAACATCTTCTGCATACATCCATGCCATATTTTCTAATCAAACCTTATCTAACAGAGCACACTCTACATTCTTTTTGAGTTTTATGTCATTAAATACCTCTTGAATCTTTTCCATAATCTCTTGGATGGGTTCTGTATTACTTGTTAGGCATAATGATATTTATTTTAAATTTTATTTAAAATCCTTTAAAATTAAATAAATAAAAGGGAGAATATAAACAAATGCAGGAGAAAAATTTCAAAGTCCTTATTGGGCAGATTGAAAATAACTATGACATGGATGCTAATATCAAGCGGATAAATGTATCATTGCAGAAATACACAAAAGAGGATAAATTTGATTTAATTATATTCCCTGAAACAGCATTGGTTGGGTAATATAAATTTATATAATCTTAGCTACTATTATAAGAAGGCTGCGGATATTGAGCCTTATTTAGAAGAGTACGGAAAGGGAAAAACCTATGAATTTTGCAAGCAAATCGCATAGAGATTATCAACATATGTGATTTGTGGTTATCCTGAAAAAGATGGGGAGAAGAGATACAATTCAGGAATCTTAGTGGATAGGAATGGTTAAGCCATTTTGAATATTAGAAAGAAATTTTTGTATGAGACTGATAAGACATGGGCATCAGAGGGATAAGAATTTCGATATTATGATTTCGTCAATACTAGAAATTAGAAAATTAGATTTGGGTTTGGCATTTGTATGGACATCAATCCATATGAGTTTATTCAGGAGACTGACAATTTCGCATTAGCATTATTTTGCAAATAAAATAATTGTGAAGGACTTATATTTATAAGTGCCTGGACGGATAATGAGGAAGATTCAGACAAAGTCACACCTATGCATGATTACTGGTATTGGAGATTATATCCTTTGGTGAATAGATAGAAAGGGGATAAAAATAATTCATTTGTGTTCATATGTTCAGATAAATGTGGTAAAGATGAAAAATGCACATATTTTGGAGGCAGTTGTATTTTCAAAATAAATCCTAATAAAATGGTAGCCACTCTTAATAAAAGGAATGAAAGTTACTTAGTTTGTGATGTTTAACTTTGATTATAAATAAAATTATTTTATGCAATGAAAGAAAATAAAATCAATATAATAACACCAAATAAGATTAGATATTAGGGCACTCTGTCATCAGTTGATAAGATGAGGAAAGTGGCGATCTTAAAGGATGTGCATTGTTTTGGAACAGAAGATAGACTAGCCAGGATTCCTGCAAAATAATCCTACAACAAAATCCATTTCATTCAATTTCCTATGGAATACATGAGACCAAGAGCATCCTCAGAGTGTAGATGTCAGTTATCACCAGATAAGCGACCATAATCATAGGAGAGAGTTAGTGTCTACACAAACAACTATAGATAATAATTATAAATACAGAAATATTCGAGATTATTCTAGGCTAAACCTAAACTTCGTTTAAAGTCATTTCATGTTTGAATTGTTTATTATAAATTATTTATTAGTTAAAACATGTATAAATATCTAAGAAAAAAATGTTTCTGCATATTAATTAATTTTATGAAAATTTTAATTATTGCCTTCATCGTATTATCCAATTGTCTGCAAATAACACCCTACTTATAAACTTACCAAGATTGGAAGAATGACATCCTATTTAGTTCTAATACTTTAACCATGAATAATGCTGGAGGTCTCATTACATCATTGGCATCAATACTTCATCCAACAGGCGTTTTACTCAACTCCAAGCCAGTTAACCCATAGAACCTCAATAACTTCCTCAAGTAATACCCCCAACTCGTTAATAATGGGGAATTAAATATAGTGAAATTCAAGGATCCATACTTTGTTAAATAACTCAAACTTCAATATAAGTCAACAGTTAATTGTGGACTCCTAAAAAGTAAATATTTATATTATAACTATAGGTTTCATTGATAAATATGCTATCATAGCTGTTATAAATGGATCAGCTGTAACAGGTGTAGTGAAAAGTTTAGATGGTGATAAAATATACATCAATCATTCAAAGGATTCATCAATTGATTCAATAACTATGAGTCAATGTTAGAACATAATTGTACTGGAATTATTGTAGAATGATTTATGAATATTTATTTATGCTTAGAATATATTTTATTGTTTTCTCATTTTTTTGGAACTTCTTTAGTGGCTGCTGGAGGTTGTGGCACTTGTGGAGGATTGACAGGCTCAGTGCCAGGCTTTTGCTCTTTTGGTTAATCAGTCTATGGGAGGTATTTCTAATCGAATGGCCATTTTTCTATGGTGACTCTTGGATCCTCAAAGTATGAACTTGGACCGAAATAGCCTTTCAAGTTGGTTATTTTACCCTATAAATAGACAAATGAAATACATAAAATCTTGGTATGGTGGCATCTTTAACAATATAAAGGTAAAAATTATTTGGAACAACATGTAATGCTGGAATGTTTCCTTTTTGAATTCCAGCTACCTACAGTAAATATGCTAGTGATTATCCTTTCTTGTATCCGAAATATAAATATGTCCATTAGTATTTTTATATCTTGAAATTCTTCTATTATTTTTAAAATTCAGGAGGATCTTACAATTAATAGGTACTGAATGTTATTTATTCTGTATTACCTGAAGCCATCAAAGTCCTATCTCCTGCAATGTCGTAATCCTTTTAAATGGTTGGGTTATTTGTGGATAATCTGAATATTATTCTCTCATAATCCTACATGTCAGGTAATAAAACAGCCTATTGCATCCACATACAGATACTATATTCTTGGGCTTCTTATCTATTTGACAATGTGTATTAAATATCGTTATTTCTAATATACTCAGGTATTGTTGTATCCAATTACGATATTGGCCATCTAAAATCTTCCAAATTTACATTGGGTGTTGGCAATTTTCTATGAATTTTCTAGATCATTTCAACTAATTATTAAGAGCCAGCTATGAATGCACCTTGTCCTAAAAACAGCCTTGGATCATAGAGCCAACCATGGAATGCCGAATGTCCAAACTCTGACACTCCAATAACTAATTTTGCATAGCCTGATAAGGGAAAATGACTGACCTCCATTTCTATTCTTTCAGCTTTAGGAGGATCTCTAAATATGACATACCCTAAAAATTAACCAGCTTTATATGATGAATAGATGTAAACCCAATTACCCTCTAATACCTCATATTGTGCTGCACCATTGACAGCATAATTTTTATCCTTAACACTATAAGTACTAAATTGATAGCTCTTTTTCAATAAATAACTTGTAAGTACTCTATCTCCATATTGTGATCTGTCTCCATTGTTTCTTTGTGACGTTAATCTAAAGACTTAATATGAATCCTTCCTTTCTATTATTTTATTAGGAAAATCAGTCAACCATCTGGTCCACACTCCGAACGCATACTCAGTTATCTATTCAACTTCATTGAAAAACTCCTTCTCTATTTTAGCTGGTGATTCAATTATTGAATCCTTTTCAGTACTCCACTAATACTTCTAGTCTGTTTTTATGAAATAGTAATTGGGCAATAGATCCTTGTAATTACTCTTTTTGATTGATATAAATGCACCATATCCATATTAAGTTGTCCAATGTTAGAGTTATCCCTTAAATCTTTTACCAATTCCATCAAAACCAATTGTTAATTATAAGTAATTAGGGACCAAATGAAGAACTTAAGTGAATTCAATAAATTTATCATCAACAATGGAATGAATTAAAGAATGCACCTCCATAGTACGTTAATTATATCCCATGTAAACGAATGTCCAAACAGCTCTCATAGAATCCAAATCCAAACCCTACTCTAATATTTTAACATCATCAAAATTCTCTAAATTAACCAGAGTATATGTGGAGAATCTCATCAGATGACCTGAACAATATGAACCATAGAGAGTTCTATCTCCTTAGCTTTTTCTGTCAGATAAAAATGGTGGTTGATTGTTTGTTAATCTATATAACACTTAACAATCATTTTCGATATTTCCAGTTATTGCTATCTTAAACCACCCTGATATCGAATATTCAGATACACCAGCCCATTTTGTGCCCTTTGTTTCAACACCTCCAAAATTATCATCTACAGTTTATATATCCACAATCAACTCATATTTTCCGTGATTTTGCTTGTCAACATCATTAACAAATTCTTGTGGAAGAGTAAGAGTTGTTTCAATTAACTTTTTGAACTCCTCTTATGTCTCTATAAATGAGCCAGGTCCGATGATAACTTATATTTTGGTAAGTTATCCTTAGAATGATTGTAATCCTTGCTCCTTTCCCAATCTAAATCCTAAATAATCTGATAATGGTCTATGTAGAATGTTTGTGATCTAAACCTGATTTACTTAAGTGTCATAGGTGTAGCATTAAACTATTTATTTCTCCCTTCTATATCCCATATAAATGTATCTCCAAACTCCTTCAAGAACATTATATGGCATTGATTTAACTTGAATTGATTGATCCTAATTCAAATCATAAGTTGACATTTGATAGCTTTGAAATACTATATGAGTGGATAATACCCTGTCTCCTATCTTAACCTATCCACTAGTGAATTCCTTATTTATTGATAATCTTGCTAAAGACATTATAGGTGCCTTCTTGTATTATCTGTTTGGAAATGTAGTCAGATATCTAGTCCAAAATCCATAACTGTATTCTGTAGCTGATTCAATCTGATATTAAAATCCATTATAGAAGTCCATTTTTAATGCCGAGGACATGTCATCTCCGTCTGCTGACAATTCAATTTTGTCATTGTTTTACCAAGCAGCCTTTTTGGCCTTCGGGAACAAATTTGTAGCAGCCAAATATTCAGGTAAGAACAAAACTTAGGTGTCGGTATATGATCCTGGTCCAATATTAATTGATATTTATGCTAAGCCACCCTCAAATCTAGATAAGATGTTATCACTCACAACATACAACCATAACCTATTTCCGATTGCATGCAATACTTTTTGTGTTTCTTTTTTGTCTAAGCCAGGAGCAGAAAGCTAATAAAACACGGATTGTTTTGTTTTTGAGTATCCAAAATATGCAAAAGTCCAAACGTAACTTGCCTCTTTAGGCAGTGGTGTCTGATAAAAGACATCATATATAAACTATCCCTATCCTTGGTTTTCAGCCATAGGTAATGTGTAGGTTGAAAACTCCATTTCCTTTTTCTGTGTTTTAGATAACATCAACACTTTATCACCTATTTTGTTTGCATCAGTCAACTAGTCTCTAGGATTGCTTGTTAGTCTATAGACCACTTATTTTCTGTCAATGGTGACCTCTGGTAGCTTATACCATAATATTACACAATATTCTTTAGTTTAAAAATCAACAAATTATGTGAATTCTTTATCAGCATTTTCAATTTTACCATCTAATACCTAGTATTTGTGTGTAGCATCATAACTGATTATGGGTTAAGGGTCTACATTGATCATTCTAGATTTGATGTCCTTTTCATCCTCAATAAACGATCCTTATCCTAATCTGAACTTGATTCCTGATATTTAACCATTAAAGTTTGGGTAATTTTTCCCACTATTTCCAACCATGAATAACAAGTAATCATTTAATGGGTAATGAAGGACATTTAATGCCAATTTGTTGATAATATCATTTCTAGATACAAAACCAACAGCCTTTCCTGATGTTTCTGATTATCTGCCATATGAATAGTATATGTAAACCCACTCACTTTCCCAATTTGTAAAATATTTCAACAAGCCTTCCACATTTGGTTGATTCAGGTTGTAGGTAGCAAATTAATAATTGTCAATACCTTGGAGAATCGATAATACTCTATCACCAGATTGGTCATAATCAACAAAGTTTTTATTAATAGTCAATCTAGCTACAGCCATCCATTTTGGTTGCTAATAAAGAGTCACCTTTCCATAATATCTGAATCTGGTCCATAAACCAAATCCATAAGAATATACTCCACTTAAATGTAAGTTTTCACTCTATTTGAATTCCAAATTTAAAGGTACTGCATTATCATTATAGGCAGATTCAATGATCTTATTTTCACTTGCTAATTCTTTTGCAACTTGAGTTTATTTAACATGATCTGACCCCATGTCAAATCCAAAATTCATTTTAAGTTCCTCACCTTAATCATAACCACCCTCTTTGTATGATCCATCACCTATGTTCAGAATCCATGTCTTATATTAACCTAGGAATGCTTTATACTCACCAATTCTGGATCCTAAAAATATAGTAAATGCAGACAAGTAGAATCTATTAATTTAATCGATTGGGACTGGAACTTTTTTGAATGGGAATTATGCATATCCGAACACTTTTTATTAATTTCTACTATAACCAATATACAAATATGCCCACTAGTTCCAATATTCATCAAATTACACACTTCTCTCTTGTTAATTTGTGCAATCCTCTTCCTTGCATGTGTAAGTCCCATAAAAGTACATCTAATCAGACCTTCTGATATGAAGTTATGTATCTACTTAAATTATATCTCTGTATTTCTTTTGTATCATAGTCACAACATTGGTCAATAATCCCGAATTTTATTTATCAGTCCATCTAATCCAACCTGATAGAGCATACTATTGTGCTCCAAAATGATCTGGAAACTCTTTAATTAAGTCGTTATCTGTTAAAGTGTTCAAATCTCTAACCTAGCCTAGTAGTGTTATTGATTCTCTTTATTTTTGTATTGATAACACCTTTTCTGGTAATTTTTAACTGGTCTGCCAATTTATGTAAACTTCTTTTGTTTCAAAAAATGATGATGGTCCAATCAATAATTGTATCCCAGCAACTATACCATTAAATAGAGGGATGTTTGTCTTTCTCATTAAGAATTCCACATAATTGACCAAATACATGTGGTAGACATTCGTTTAGGCCTCTCTGATATCACCATTCAATCCAAATTAGATATAAGCTTTAGCTATGCCCTAATCTTAGCCTAATCTTTTGTATCCAAAATACAAATAATTCCAAGATCCCTCCAATAAGTTATTGAATGGTATGCCTTGTCTTGCAATTTCATGTTTCAATATATTATATGCGTAAAATTCATATTCCTATACTCCAAGCATTATCTTGAGCGTCGTCTCCTTCAAAGTTGGATAATCAGTCAAATCTACTTATCTCAATTTTTCATTTAATATTTCAATTGGTTTGGCTTGAGTACCCATAGTCACAATTTCATATGAAGGTGATCTCTTTTAGATATATTTAGGGTAACTCTTCAAAAATAAGTCCATAATCCAACTGAGTATTCACTTTAGCCATTAAACTTGTATGTCTCCTCACTATGGATAATTATTTCATTTATGACAGGTTCCATCTAATCGTAAGCTACTTCATAATATTCATTCTTAGCTCTGAAAAATTAATGGTTTAACCAATTGGAAAATGAATACTGCCCCCTCTCCATAATTGAATCTGTACTAGAAATCTTTCTTTGGTTGGTAGGAGTCAGGTCCTAAAAATGCCCCAAAATGAGATATCCTACCATTGAAGGATGGAACAAATTGATCGCCACCTAATGTGACATAGAGTTTGGATGAATGGAAATGGACTATATTATCAAAATTGATTTCTTCATTCTACCCAGGTTTGATGAAAGCTCCATATGCTTGTTTTAGATCACCATTGTACCCAAAGTAAATGTATGTCCATAAAAACTGTGATGACTTCACTTCTTTTGCCAGCATCGGTACACCCTATCCGTTATTACCCTCTGAAGTGTAAGTGTGGTAATGTATTCCAGTGTTTTAGATTCCTCCACCATAAATATAATGAACTTCAAGTTCTCTATCTCCCAATTTACCTTAGCCAGGGGATTTTTGAGCATTTGATTTCATGTTGACGATTTAGAATGAATTAGTTTCTTTAACATATAAATTATCGATCCATCTCACCCAACCTGCGATTGCATATTACTATAATATTTAAGCATCCTTAAGCTCTATTTCCAATTACTGCTTTTCGTTCGCATCAAAATATTTGGGCAATCCTACCATTTAATGTTCTTGGTAGGATTTAAATATCTAAGGAGGAAAACTAACCTTGTCGATTAGCCTAAATAGTTGCTCTTCGGTTTCAACTAATGAAGGATTATCAAAACTAACGAATACATTTGCAAACTATCCATCAATGCCTAAGTAATGAAAGTTTCTTCCTCCCACTCTCATTCTAAAATAGAAGGGAGGAACATGAATAGCTGGGATGCTTATCTTCTTGTTGTTGCTTCTATCATACATTAAGACAAATCCGACTGCTATTTATTGTTTCGCACTATAGGAGAAACTGATGAAATACCACCTTCCATTTATATCCTCATTCACTGTGATTGGTTAATAGAGGTTCTTTTATCGTTTTCCGTAATCATATGTAGCAAACACTATTGCATTGTTATAGATCCAATTAGTTAATGTCCTATCACCATAATTTAAGAAATCCAAACATTCTTAATTCGATGTCAATCTGGACAGAAAATAGTAGTCATTATATAATCTCTTTGGTGCTATTGATTGAGGTTAGAGTTTGAACCAATAACCATAGCCATATTCATCTGAATCTTAGAGGAATCTGTCATTAAAAACTTTATCAAATGCTGACTGGCTATCATATGAAGAGTCAAGAAATTTTATTGGCTTTTGTTCCACACTAACTGGAACTTAAGGAGCCTTATATTGATATGGTACGAATCTGGTTGGGTCAATTAGAGCATCAGGGGCCTTTTAGGAAACTAGTTTATATGATCTTTTCTTTTCTTCATCATTATTTTAAGCTTAATTTTTATCATGTAATGTCCAAACACCTTCATTATTTTATTTCATTTCTTAATGTTGATTTCGTAATTAATTTCCCTCGTGATATTCTTATGATCTGTCGAGTTATTAATCTTATTAATTATTCCATCCATCATAATTATGTTAATCAACTATATTTTCTGTCTGATGTTTATCATTATTTTACAACTGTTAATCTGCCATCTGTGGTTGATAATAAGTTGCTTAATCATCTTATTCCTTAGTAGTATGTTATTATTTTTAGTGATTAGTATGTTAATTTGTATGTTAATTTGTATTTGAATTTTCTTCTTTATTTTATTGTTGATTTTAATTATAATTCCAATCTTAACTTTATTCTTAATTTTAATACTTAATTTCACTAACTTCATGATCATGTTATTTTTAGGTTTATTATTGAGTTAGATGTTCTTTTTGTTCGTTTGTATAATCATAAGGCTGTTTTGTGTATTATTATTCTTATTGATGTTGTTCATTATTATTTTAATCCTAAAATTATGAAATGTCATTATCATATTCAACTTGATATGCTGTTGGTTAATTATTTTGATTTTATTTTCGACTCTAGGGAATATTATATCCCTATTCTTAGAGTCTGGGATCACTTAAGTTAATTTCATCAGAGTTTTCATCGTAATACTGCTCCTATTTAGGTTATTCCTAACCAATCTCATCAACTTCTAAATCCTCCTTTTAATTCTGAATATGTTGGACTTATTGATGAACCTTTCTCTTGACTTTATGACCATGATTCTGACTCACTATTTATTATGGTTGAGCCTTCATATGTTCAATTTATTTTTTCTAATTTTCAAGTTTAATAACCTCTTTATAATCTTTTAAGGGTTCTGTATTATCACAGCTTCTTTTAAATTTCATGAAGTCTTTCAATTTGGTTGATAAGTATTGACTATCTTTGATGTGAATGATTTCCCCATAATAATAATTATATTTTATAAGACTCTATTAAACCACATTCTAAAGCCTATTTCTCACAATATATTTATCATGATCGTTCGATTTTTCATATATGTCTATCAATTTAACTATATCTGCCAAACTGCCATCAAAGTTAGTATTTAATTGCAAAAATGAGGATGAATGTATCAATTACTATGGTTCTTTGAGTATATTATCAATTTATTTTAAAATTTTAAGATCCTGCTCTATCAACTCTTTGTTATCGATAATCTCAATCCAATCAAGTGTATGCAATATGGTGTTATCGATTAATTCAGAATTTCCACATGATAATTGAATTGGATTTAAATTCATTATAGTCTTAAGAGTAAGCTCTCTATTTTATTTTGATTCTTACTTTTAGCAATAACACAGACTAATAATATGATTCCTAATAGTTTTACCATTTGTGTACTAGCTTTATTCCGTTTTTTTATTTATTATATATTATAGAAAAAAATTAAATATCAATAATTAAAGACTCTTCTTTTCATTCCATCCATCTCTTGTTCAAGACATTTCGGAGCAGTCATCTTTATACTATCTGCAAAATCATACGATATAGTGCCTATAATAATTAAGTTTATTAAATACTTATGTTTATGCTTCTTTAAGAATCCTATGGTGTTATGTGTCTTTAAGGTTATTCGTATATTGCGATCTTAAATTACTCCTATTTAACTATTTCTGGCTTTGTTAATTTAGTTCTGAATGGTGATGAACAAGGCTTGGTCTATCGTTCAGGAGTTATATTTATATTCGATCTTATTGATGTATACGAGATTTGATTCTAGGAAATGGATTTTTGTTGTTGAATAGAATCCTATGCTTCCCATTAGACAAAACTTATGTCACTTATGAATGAATTCTCACTTCTAATAACTGGTGACTTAGATTTATGAGTAATTGGAGTCATTGATTTTTTAATCGTCTTTTAATCAACATCATAAAATTTAGAAGCAGTACTAATTTAGGAGTTCTCCTTATTCTTACTTAAGGATTAAATTAACTATTCTAGAGTGGGTCTGGAATATTGATCTTCTGTTAGCATCATTCTAACTACATTTGCAACAGGATACTTAGTTATCATCCCATCAAGATATTGATTTATCTTAACAAAATTCACCTTATAATTATTAAATTCATGAACATCCGGATATTTAAGGATCATACACTAAAGTAATGTCATACCTATTTAGAAAATCTATATTATTAGATAATAATTACATCGTTCTTTTCATTGTTTTAAACATCTCGATTACCCAATGGAATTTATTTGAATAATTCAGGAGATAAATAACATTCCTGAGAGCCTTATAATATAAATTGGTATTCAGTCATAAGGGACATGAATTTAATGTCAGATAGTTTACATTATTTGTCCATTAAAATGTGTTTAGGTTAAATGAATCCGTGTCTTATTTGATTTTATTTGAGTGTTGATTATGAATTAACTATTTATGTTATAATATTTTCTAATTCTTAATTGGTGAAGTGAGCCTATCTCTTTACTCTAGATTGTATTTCATCGTATAGGGTGTATGGAACATATTCATAAATAAATTAAATTCTATAAAAACTTCCGCAAAGCTCCTAAACCTCTCTAACTTATTATATAAATTATAAATTACCATTGAATGTCATTAACCTTATTATTTGGGGATTTGTGATTTACATTCTAATTTATGCATCTATCCCTAATCTATCAACCAAATCCTTTCTATTGAATATTCTTGTTATAATCATAATTTGTATTTTTTGAACTTTATGGAACAATATTTCTGCCTCTCCATAGAGAGTGTTTTATATTTTCTTGACAAATATGCATTAATCTAAAATCTGTTTAAAGGGCTCATTACTGAGTTACGTGAAACTATCCATAACGATTTATTTATTATAATTTTATATTAGAAAATACAAATATGCAAATACAACAAATGAAAAGGCAAGAAGAGTAGTAATTTGGTAAACTGGTTGATTCACTTAAGTTGATTTCCATAGATGTTGATCAATACCCTTAAAAATAACTTAAATTCTCTCTTTATTCAAATAGATCAGATTAACATCTTCTTAAGATTTCTCCGCAATCTCTGTAAAAGGACAGTAGAATCTTCGTATTCGTAAAGGGAACCCACCATCTTCACAATATTATAGACGCAAGTTCAAAGTTAGGTATCCGCGTATTCACTCAATTTCATGAGATCAAGAGCTTATTCTCCAGATTTGATCATAAGAACAGATTTATAATCTTTGCAAATAGCTTAGATGATATTTGTGAGATAATACCTACTTTGATCAAATATCCATATATCATATATCTGAGAGAACCATCTGCTGAGATGGAGAGAGATGGAGCTTAAATCCACTAACATATCTATTTCACGTAGGAGGACAACTATAAAAAGCTGATCGAGCATGGGTAATATTTTAATGTTAATTTTCAGCGATAAATTACTTCATTCTCTATAGTATGTAAATTTGAAAATTGAAATTTCTAAATACAGAAATTGTAAGCTCTAGTATGTGTCACATCCATTAGTAAGTTATAATTATGAAGCTATGCATGTCTTAACTCTCACTTTATCATAATTCTAAAAATTAGAGAATAAGAACCCAGAAGAGATGGCCAAAATTAAATATGATATCTAGTACATACCTGATTAACCAATATATTTGCCGATTGTTTTATAAGCTACTGGAAAAGGTAAGCTTGCCAAAGTACATATAAGATAACAGAAAATTGAGCATTCAATTGATATCAACTATTAGGAAGAACAAAGTTTATTTGTGAATAAATTCTATTAGCAATTGGAATAATTATAGAGTGTTAAAGATAAGATATTTAGGGAATCAGAAATGTATTTCAGCTTGAATCCAGAGGAGGAGTTCTACTCAATAGCTTCATTTACATTCAACGAAAAGCAGTAATTGATAGAGTAGATTAAAGGGGAGGAGGAATATTTAAATAAATGTATTTAATAGTTACAGACAAAATACACTAGCTAAAATGTTAAACTGAGCCATATAAATGAACTACAGAGACTGTTCTTATATAAGATATAGGGATTGAATTATTAAAATAAATGATCATTTAACAAACTTCTATATTTATATGTTTATTAATTCTTCTGCGTTTTGTATAAAGCTACCTCCATAGATTATATTCTTCTTGTTTGCTCTTTCTGTTTCTTGAATTTCCACATACTCATTATAACACGCCCCTTTAATGTAAAATACTAAGATATCATTGATTTTGAGTATTTCACTAACATCAAATTGTTTGGTGACATAATCTTATGTCCTCGAATCCCAAATCTTTAAATACTCTGTCACTTCCTCAAATCTCAATTAATCATAGAATAAACTATCGATTAATTATAATAGTTAATATTTTCTATCCTCTATTTATAGTTATAATATAGAATACTTGATGGCAGAAAATTGCTAACATTTTTAATAAAACCTTTGCTCTTTGATGATACCTGATTTGCAATTCCCTTGAATATCTATTTGAATTTATTCGTTTAGCCTTACTACTATTGCTTAAAAATATCAAATTTGTTCTTATAATAAGTAATTAAATCAATATATTTTTTCTAACAATTTTTATATAATTACATCTTTAATGTTTAATATACCCTCCCATTTTGTTACGTCCTACAAACTATATTAATTCATAATCATCAACAAAATGACTCTCAATTTATCTATGTCAGAATCATTCTCAAAATTAACTCCCTCAACATTAAGTTCTGATTAGGATAGTATATTCTAGCAAAGTTAGAAATATTTATCCAATTATCTTTATTTCGCTATTTTATAAATAGATGCAGCAATATTGATATGCTATTCTACTAATCTCTTCTACATGTTGATCATAGGCACTAATTCAATCTACTGTAGATTATCACTTAAGTCACTTTATGCCTTAATTATATCATATTGCTATTTCCACTCTAACAAATCCTTGTTAGATTTTCTCTGAGGCTTAGTTTATAGGAAGGCAACTAAAATTATAATTTTATTTAATACTTATTCTCATTCCATATTTTATCATAAATTGGACTTAAATCATATGATTACCCATCCACATTCACCTTGTTATACTTTATTTAAAAGATGTCATGCAATAATGCTATATAACTATTTGAATGTGCAATAATAGGGTTGAAATCATCCTCTCTATCTGGAAAATATAATATCAATTAAGGCTATTCATTCTGAAATTATATTTAGGTCAATTTGTCTATTAATTTCAATGCTAAGTGGTCCTAATTTCTTCTATTGAATATTAACACAGGCTGAACTTTCATAGTAATTATTATTGAGAGTAAACTTTATACCACATCTGAGTTCTCATTAAACTCAAACAGGTTTTGATTCAAAGATATAAAATCCAAATTATGTTCATATATTTTCTATATTTTTTAAACAGCACCTGGTATTTTGCTTAACTCTTTAGCCAAATAATCCAAATCTGTAATAGGATGTATAAAATTTATAATAACCCTCTAATAGAGATCTCTCTAAAAATCCTCTATTATTAAATTTATATTTTCAATAGTGGGTTTTATCAAATACAGTGTTAAAACACCATAGAGTCTCTCTCTTCTTTAATTTAAATTAAGATGTAAGGTAATGCATTTTTCTCTCAAATCACCAACTCTATATAAAGTACTAAGTATTCTTTAGCTAGAATTGTCAAATACAAGGATTTTCCATGGGCAAGCTGATTCTGGTTCTAGAATCATTTGAAATGATTCCTTCTAAGAATTTATAAGCATAAAATATTTATAATAACGTGTTAATTTATATTTCTTATTTGTTAATAATATTAATAGGACGACACATCATTTTGAAAAAGATATTCTTAATTATTAATAAAATAAAAGATAAAACCAAAATAAAAATACTAATTTAATATTTATATAATATCAGAATAAAATCATTCATTTAGAAGGCTTTTAGTTAAAAATTCATTGAATTCTTCAGCATAATTTATTTCTTCTTATTATCTATCAACATTTCTTTCCTCTTCTATGCTCTCTATAGTATTTGTATTTATATTTAACACATCAACCTAGTCTCCACATTGTTTAGAACAGTAATGTTTATCATAAATTATATATCCGTCATTTTTGTAATATGTTCTTTAGCATACACAACATAAATTCTAAGGATATTAAAATATCTTACAATAAATGATTATTGAAATCGAGCAAAGCACTCTGAACTACAAAAATTACGATTATATTCAAATAACCCTTCTTCTTGTATTTTATAGCATAACCAACATGATATTTTGGTCTATTATAATTGAGAATCAACTGTTTATGACATCTAAACTGCCTAACAAACAATACTCTCTTCATATAGATCCTCTTAAATATCTTTAATGGCTTTGATGATCTTAATTTGATGTCCAGGCAATATACCCATATCTCTCAGCAATTGTACACTAACAATATCTCTCAAATAAATTTAATAACAATTACCTCTCAATTAATTCATAGTATAGTTTACGAATTTTTCTTTATATTAAACTAGTCCAATCTTCGTCAACAGATTAGTAATATCTGAATCTGATGCTTAAGGTAATTGAGGTGTTTATGGTTTTTCAATTTTTTTGATTGTTTACTTTTTTATTTGATCATTTAAACGTTTTTGTGTTAATATATTTTGAGCATAATTTCGAATACTCTTATTTTAAGTTGCAGCTTTCCACCTAGTTTCATTTGGCTAACGAACTTATGTTTTTTGCTCACTTAAAATTTGTCTCAATTAAACTAATTAATCTTCCTGAGGTTCATAATATGAAATACCATTGTTCTAGCTTCCTTCTCTAACTACTGTGTAACCTATATTTTTTTCTTCAGATTTGACTTATTCCTTATTTGCATAATGATAAAATAATAAATTATAATCAAAATATCTATGATATAAATGCCTTTTCCTCTGCTGTTAATTTTGCTGGTAACTCAACTATGAACTTTATATACAAATCTCCTCTTGCACTTGGCAATTAGTGAAATGGCATTCCCTCTTCCGATATTTTTTTAATTTAAAATGGTTAAATTATTTCATTCGATTCAACTTAAACATAATGATTATCCAAATGCCTAATACTTTTCTTAAATCCCAATATAGCCTCCTTTAATGTAATCTTCAAATTCATATGCAAATCAGCTCCTTGTCTAGTAAATACTGCATGCTTTTCTTATCTTAATGTGAATATCACATCCCCTGGCAAATAATCTGGATGCTATTCACTTTCCCCTCGAAACACTATCTATTAACCGTCAGTCATTCCTTTCTCTATTTCAATATTTAAGACTTTCTTAGTGCTTACAACCTACTCTCCTCTACAATCTGGACAATTTCCATTAGTAGTCTTACCCTTACCACCACATTTATCGCATGGAACTTACATTTAAACTGTAAACCCTATTCCCATGTTCACATTCTACATTCTAACACCTCGACCATTACAATGCTTACAAACCTTCATTTATCCATCTTTTGATCCACTTCCTTTGCATCTTTTGCATATAATTTTCTTATTCATTGTGAATTCTCTCTCACTACCATTATACAATTCTTCTAAAGTAACTCGGATATCTGCTGATGCACTTGACCCTTTCTACTTATTTCTGTACTATGGATTATTAATTCCTTCTTCTCCGTACCTTTTTTATTAAAATTATAAATTTACAAATCATATAACATTTTTTTCTCAGGGTCTGTTAATATTTCGTGGGCTCGATTTACTTCTAAAAACTTTTATGCTGCTTTTGAATCTCCAGGATTTTTATCAGGGTGATATTGTATTGACAATTTTCTAAATGCTTTTCTTATTTCCTATTCACTAGCGTCCTAATTCAATTCTAAAGTCTTGTAGAAATCTTCTGCAGCCAGAATGCAGCCTAATAGAAGGAATATTATCATTATTTAAGAATTAATTTGATATTATATTTTGTATTGTTTGTATTTTGATTTCTACGTGTACTCTTAATATTTTATAATTATTTCATTATTATTAGTAAAATCATAAGACACCATCAGCATTTCTAGCTTTATTCAAATTGTCCACAATTTCTTGAAGCATTTATTTACATCTCATGGCAGCTTCTTGAGTGCCAACGATAAAAACTCTTCTTGATAAATCACCAGGGTCAGAATTTTAAGAAATTTTCACACTTTCACAGCCAGACTATTCTTTAATCATTTAAATTGTTTTTCCACCTACTCCGATAATAAGCCCGACATATTCAATAGGAACTTGATATGAATAGGTATCGTGATTTTCAATGTTTTTAATTATCATCTGTAAAGAAATTTTAGAATATATTTATTTATTTTATCAACATGTTCATTTAATATCATTTTCTTGATGAAATAATTCTTTCCTCTACAACTGGCTGAGATGCTGGCTACATCATGTGATACTGCATGTAAAATGCCTGAATTTATTGTTATTTAATGTAAGCGGCTAAAATTATAAAAATAATTATAAGTTACCCTATTCTTCAGGTGTTTTGAATTCTGGTTACTTCATGGGGGCTGGCTCATGAGGCTCGATCTAATATTTAGACAGTGCATTCTCGGGTTGTATTAAATATGGTCTAAATTCTAAATATAATTTTTACGTGGGGATGTTTATTGTGCTAGGATCAACTCCAGTTTTTGAGAAATATGCCCTAATGATAATAAACATACTTCTTTGCACCATCTAATAGCTACTCTATTTCAACAATAGCTATATTCAATTGATCTTCTGTGCCACTCAGCACAAAAGCCTTATGGTCAGGTCTCACAGGATACTCTGGTGATTGAGTAATAGCAACAAAGGCTCCACTTCGCTCACTTATTGATTTGATAGTGACACCCTTCTTTCCAATAATCAAAGCAACGAATTAATCATGGACTTAAAACTCTATCTTTTTAGCACCTGGGGCTGTTCGTACTTTTCTTTGGGTGTCAACAATTTCTTGAAGCATCTATTAACATCTCTCGACAGCATCAGGATCTCCAACAATGAACACGTTTCTTGATGAAGCACCTGGAGCAGAATCTGCAGCAACTTAGACATTCCTGCAACCAGACTTTTCCTTTAGCATCTGAATTGTCTCTCCCTTCACTCCAATCACAAGTCCTACATATTCATTTGGAACTGGATACACATAGGCATCCTTCGAAGGAGGACCATATGGAGTTGTCATTGAGAGATCATTTGGATCTATATTTGATTGAGTTACCGGTGTTGCTTGAGTGGCACCTCCAACAATTGGTCCCTATTGTGATGAGGCTATCAATTTCATTTACTCCTGCCTGTATCTTTATACTATATTATAAATTCTATAAATTACATTCTTCTGCATCTGCAAGAAGTATTCTCTCAATCTTATCACATGCATTAGCTGCTTATTGAGGGGTTTCAGCAACAACTAATACGTGTAGATCTTCATCATCATCTGGTTAAGGTGGCTAACCTTCTTTCTATGACCCTCTTCCTCTTACTAATATTTTTGCACCTGTTTCTTCTTCCAACTTTTTCTATGAGACACCTTTAGGTCCAATTATTAGACCAATATAATTGAACGATGGATCAGGTGGTACTTTAATTTTCCTTCTTATTTTTGTTGGATCATTTAGCATTTTAATTATGGTTTAATTCATTCCAGGTACGAATGTATATTGAATTGGTGTGGGTAATTAATAAGATGGAGGAAAGTAGACTGCTTGAACAACTTTAGCTCATGTAAATAATATATTTTACCTTAAGGTGTCGCAGATGTTTTTGGATTAGAATACATGTTTTTTAAATTTTCTTCTGTTGATCCAACCTTAACATCATTAGCAACACCCCACTTACTAGCACGAGTTTAATCAGGTTGAGAGAATCCAGATACTTTTGGTCTTTCCTTTCTCTCTCTTTCCTTCTCAATTGATTTTTCTTTCTCCTTTTCTTTCATCTTACCTTTCTCTCTATCTCTAGATTTTTCCTTCTTTTTCTTCTTCTCTGATGGTGACCTAGATTGGTGTTTGCCTTTTCCCATTTGTGATTTTTTTATTATTATTATTTAAATTGTATTATCATTAAATTGAACAAGTACAAGATTATTTACCATTACTCCTACGTCTGCTATCCATGTTTTACAGTATTATTGGCTCTGAATCATAACTTTCATCATAGTAGTATAATTCATTGAATTATCTAATAATATTTAATAATACCCTATATTGTTGGCAGACCAAATTTTCGTTGGTCTCTGTAATTAGTATTTTGAACCTATAAAATTAATTTCATTAAACTATTATTGTATTGATTATAATTGGATGGCCTCCGATCTATCTCCTCCTATTATGACGTGATATTTCGATTCTAAAACATCATCATTGATTTTCGCAATTGCAGCATGATGCAAATGATTATATATTTTTTCAGAAATAGGATTGTTTTAATATTTTATATTAAGAGTATCTACAATTTCAAGTTTACTGAAATTAATTCCTTGTATTTCATATTAATCATGAGATGTGAACTTTATTATTATAAATTGTATACTTGTGATGCTCTATTAATGTGATCGAGAACTTTCTTCAGCTAAATGTATTCAGTAGTTTAATTAGCAGCTTTTAATTAAGGATCAACTTCCTTCTCAAACTCTAGTAATGGATTCCCACCCATAAAGAAAATGTATCTACTATCAATACTTTTTGATCCCAATAATTTCGTATCAGCTTACTACCACAGTAAACCTTAGTCTTTAGCTAAATCAAAAACTATAGGACTCATTCTTGGGTATTGCATATTTATAGTAATTGCTGGAGTTAAAGTAACCTCTCTCCTCTTAATCTCAAAAACCTTTATGCTCCTCAAAGGTCTAACTTTTTTACTTTTTTGTTTATGAAATCCTCCAATTACAAACAGAACACTCTTCCATTGAAACTCATGCTCACACTCAACCAAATACAGAATTGGGTTCTATCTCGGTATTTCTTCATTTAAACTTAAAGAAACTAACGGCCTATCCTTATTAGAATTAATCAAAATTTCAGATGAATAGATGTGAACTTTTCCGCAACTATTGTCATAAATATAAAATCTCCCCGTGACTTTCTCTTAAGCTATTGAGAGTGATGGACACTTATTTCCGAATTCTTATAATTTTAATATTTTAGTCCAAGATTTATTTGCATCTAAATCTTTAGATACCAGCTTTAGATTGTCAGGAATATTGAATGATAGTTTAGCAATATAATTTTTATATAAACGCTTGTATTTCTTCTTAACTGACTCTTGTTTAGGCTGTTCATCATGGTTTGAACTTCCCACTAATTTTATTTATCTTCTTTTTCTTCTCACTAAAATTAATAAATTAATAAAACCTTCGTCCAGTATCTTGGCATCTTCAATCTGTTCACAATTTTTATCTAAAATGGTGTTCGAGTTATATAGTAATCCGATATATTACATTTATGGTATACTTGTCTTACTTAATGCCAAAATGTAAAATGGCAAATTTTGATCAACTTTTTCCTCTTCATCTTCTTACTGCTCTTCAATTTAAGCAGGCTTATAAAACTATCTTATTTTAATTTATTTTTTAAATATTTACTTATTCTCATTTATCATGTTGTTTACAGTCAATGTACTGCTCATTAAGTTATTATTCTCTGGCTTTCCTCTTTCATTAGATTACAATGCCACATAATAATTTCTAATTACTCTATTGAATAATATTACCGATTCGCACCTATCATATCATCAAATCCACCAGAACTTTCATTACTATTGTTATTATTATTATATACTTAGCATGTGACATGAATACAAAAACAACAAAATAACTAATTTTTATATTATAATTTTAATATATAAATCATTTTTTCTTCTTATCTTATTCATCCTCCTTTTTTATTCCAAGCAATTAATTTATGAAATTTATGTATTCACTCTCAAACTTCTCAAACATATCTATCTGTTGTTCCTAATGAGATATTTAATAAAAGATTACTTCCTATGGTTTATGATCTTAACCATTTTATTGTGCCTATGCCTCTTTATCCTTCTTCAATTTAGATTCTTCCTCTCTTATTTTGAATCGCTCTGAATAGTATTCTACTCGCTTTACTTCTCTTTCCCAAAATATTCTCATGGCTTTCGTCTCATTTCCTTAATCTTTACAAAGACTCTAAGGGAATTCTAGTAGATGGAGTGTTCCATCAATATCACCTACAGCAACTATGTGTGGTTGATTGTCGTTGAATTTCAATGAAGTGCACGAACATGCTGCAACTTAAAATTAAATTGTCCATTTATGAGATTAATCAAGTAAATCCCAAACGTCTAAATTACCATCTGTTTTTCCAACAACTATAACTCCAGCTCTAAAGGGGCTAAAGCCTCCACAAGTAATATGGGCATTTTTCATAACCATACTCTCAAACAGAGGCAATATGACATTGTGTTTCCAAACACAAAAATTAAAATCATGTAGAGTAAGAATTACATCATCAAAGAATGGTGAAACATCCAAACCTGAAGTTGATCTCAATGATCTTTAATGCTACCATATTTGTGCAACCAATTAATTCTTTTAGCCCTCTTCTCCTTATTTCTCTCCCCAATCTAATATGAACAATTCTCCTTCGTCTGATGTTCCTGTAAGAGTAGGTGTTTTCTAGTCTTTATAAAAATAAAAATTTAAAATTACTCTTTCGGAATGATAATTAGGCACCTCCCATAGATCCTCCTCCCTCAGGTCTATATAATTAAATACCATAGTTGGCTTTCCAGGGCACAGTAGATATCTTAAATTTAATTTGTTTTTACATCTTAAATCTTTTTACTATCCTTATCAAATAATCTGGTATCCCAGAATAATACTTAGCCATCAGCACTGATTGTTGCAAACTGGAAATTCTCATTTCCATTTGTTGGAATGACATGACTAAAATGTTTCTTATCAAACTCTAGCCCAACAGGAAACCATCTTAATGATAGAACTGGACCTTTATGAGAACTAACTCCTTTTCTTAGTACTTCGTTTGCTGACATTGCTTGATATGATGATGGGTCATAGAGTGCAGACATCATTTTTGCTGGAAGCTCCTAGATTTCATCTTATTTATTATGATATGAATTACTTTTTTCTTGTTTAGTCTTTTAGTTCTTTTTAGACGCAAAAACAGATAATGCAGTTCCGCTTAAATCCCATAAGAACACCTATCCATTCATAGCACCACCTACAATAATGTTTGGGTCTTTAACATTAAACTCGAAACATAAAATTTCTAAAGGAGATTATAATAGGAGGACTGGCTCGATTGAATGGATGTCCTCAAAATCCCAAAACACAATTAATGATTTATGAGATTTTAATTAGTAGATAACCCTGTCATCAAAACTTAAATTTTCAACAAATGATTCTGCCACAATATACTTGGATTTGATTCCCTGATTTGTAGGCTAGAATTGCACGCATGAAATCTTCTTACCCTTACAATTTAAATAGCTAAAACTCTTTATCTCCTTGATTGTGTTTGTAACTTCCTATTGTTAATCTAAGAATAATTAAGAGTTATACTATCGTTTTAATCTGCATTAGGCAAGACGTTGAAATCGTCCTAATAGATATCAATAGTCTCATTCGATTAAAGTGCTTCCTCCATCAGTGGATACACACCACTTAAGAAGTTTAATAATCTGTCATTAATTTTTTCCTCCTCTATATGTATATACTATTCCACACCCTCCTCTATTTATAATCCCTTATTAATCTTTCTATTCCACTAAGTCTATGTGCTGGAATCGATAAATGGATTGCATCCTTATATACCCATATCGATAACTTTATTTTTTTGTTATGCCAGAGGGTCTTTATCTTAAGGCTTAACCTCCCCGGCCCTTTCAGATGTCTCTTAATCACTAAATTTGAATGCTCCACTATGGTTTAATAAAAAGTAACTACCCGAAATCCTTTCTCTTCTTTATGAATTACATCTTTATCAAAGGTCGATCAGGAACTATAAAGTTTGCTATCTCTTATAAAGTTTCAGCTTAAGTTTCTGATTGCCAGACTTTCGCTTCTAAAGGAGTCTCCTCTTCATAATCGTCGTTATCAGAGAACTCTTCGACTTTATTTTCTTTCTCCATTTTATATTAAAAATTTTAAAATAAATAATAAATAGTATAAAATATGCAGGTTAAGAAACTAAAGATTAAATTGAAGTTGTTATATTATGTCGAAACTTGAAAATTGTTAAAATATATTATGAAATAATTTTCTTAAGAGTAGAAAATATATTCAAATAAATTGGTGTATTGCAGATGAGTTTATAAGAAAGAATCTAGAAAGGGTATTACTTAAATATCCTTCTAAAGTTGTAGTAATTATGCTTTTGAACTTATGAATTTCATATTTAATTAATTTATTCTACAAATCATAAATAAAATGTATTTGATTGTGATAGTATAATATGTATTTGGGTATGTTTAAATATCGAACCCTTAATATTAGTATCTAGAATATAAGATGGTGTAAGCAGAATAAGGATTTGGTTATGGATTATGGATAAAATACGCTCCATTATTTGAGATTGGACAAGTTGGTAACGTTCAATATAATCAGTCAAATAGCAGTCTTTTAACATATGTCAAAGATGTTGATACTTAAAAACTATAGATGGTTGTATAATTGACCTCAGATTATGAAAATCTAAAAATGAAATTTGAGGCATTTGTATATTCAAACTCATAGACTTATCACATTCAACACTCTGTAGATCCATTGAATTTTGAAGGACTCTGGCAAATATTTTATTTCCGATGCAAACCAGATTAACAGATATGTTAATTTTTGTTTTTAAATCCTAATACAAATTGGAAAATATATGAAATAAATGAAAAATATCCTTTCTAATAATCTGAAAACCTATATGTAATTATAGGAGGAGGGCTACAATAGAATTAATATTTGCTAGCATAATTTCCTGGAAAAATGATGTATGAAACCTTTGTGTTATTCTTGATCGATTATGAATTATTTTACTATAATATAAACGATTATGAGGATTGTGTTACATAGCCTTCACTAAATGATGATATTTTGTTCCATTAAGACTCAAGATATAAATTTGATCAAAGTTAATTATCTGTCTTTGGATTTGCAATAAAAGCTTGGTATAAATTGATTTCGGTACAATCAAGTGCTAATAATGTTAATATAATTAGGATGAGTTAGAATGGTGAGTAAGAATTTTTTAATCACATAGGTGGAAATGCATTTGGCTTCTCTCTCAGTTGGGATTAATTTCAAATAATAGCCTAATTAACTACGTACAGTTACTAATTTCCAATTATTAATCTTGATGTGTCTCAGGGAGATCCATTCTAAATAAATTAGATATTTAATTTAAAAAAGGACGATCTAAATCAATGGGCATTTCTATAATTTTCATTTAGTCTAAGAAATTATTAGATGCTTTTTAGGTTTAATAAAATTTAATATGTAAATTAAAATGCTCGTTAATTTTCATTATCGGTATCTACAGTATATATTGGTAATAACTACCTTTATAATTCAAAATAGTAAGGTATAGTAAAAAATTTCTAATTTGACTACTGTGAGGGTTAAGATGATTTTTAAGAAAGCTACTGTCATATCAATTGTGAAACTTGTTTTGGGCCTTATGACTATTAATGTCTGACTTGTTAGTCTGACCCATTAAGAGTATACCAAAGTTAGACAAATACATGTACTTGTAGTTTAGGATATACTGACAATGGATAGTGGTAATGCTTTGGTTAAGACAGTGCATTAGTCATAGTTTACATATAAAGTTAGGATTGTATTATGGGACAATACAACTACAAAAATAAATGTTATCAATGGTAATATATATAAATTAATTAATAGCCCCAATTTTAGTGACAATAATATTAATTGTATTCAGTGTTTGACCAATCCTTAATCATGGATTTATGATCCATACTGTTAAACTAATTACAGATAGTAAATTTAGGGGTATGATTAAGTATATCAGTAATCACTCGAAAATAAAAGATAATATTTTATGATGCAGAATTAATAGTTGATTTTTATGCCTAATGTAGCAAGGATTTGCGACAGTGATAATGTTATGGATTGCACACAATATAAATTTTAACATTTAGATGAACAAACGTTCGTAGAATGCTAAGCATAATCCATAATGTACGAAGGCCAGTGTGTAGATTGTTACGATCCCAAATGTTAAGAATGTTCGCCGGTTCATTTGAAATAGCCTTGCTAAGAATGTTAATCAGTTCACTTTCTTGATCCAACAACGAAAATGTGTGTTAAATTTTTGGTGCCATATGAAGGGGCGGGTGATTGTCCCTAATATTGCGATTCGTTATGCATCTATTGTAGTTGTTAGACTATAAATTGTAAGACTTGTATAACAGGCTATTATGTTGGCTTCGATTATAATTGTCATAAATGCTCTATAGTAAACTGTTTAAAATGCTTTGAGTTCAATTAATATGATGTAAACTAGAATACTCTAAATTACAGATTTGAATCAATCGATTCAGCTCTAATCTAAGTAGGGTGTGTGGAGTGCGATGAAGGATTTATTTATGATTTTGTTTCATAGATATGCAAACTCCACAAATAGGTTGCGCCATGTTTGCAGTCATTTATTAATTTTAGATTCATAGGAAAAATGCACTTTAGAAAAAGGTTAGTATTTTAGTGGAATATCTCCTTAGATTTCTGACTGCACTGGTCTCATTACAAATTGTTAGAGGTGCATCTAGGCTCAAGGTAAGAATAAATGTGTAAAATGTGTTGATGGATATTATGATGACATTTTACGAGGAACTTGCACTTTATGCAATCTTTCAAATACTCTCACTTGCACTTCTTATGACAAAAATGAAAATGACTACCTGATGTAGAACTATTAAGGGTTCTATTTCTCTTTTCGAAATGACGGAAAATTGTATGTTTTCTATCGTTTTTAATCAGCAATACTAATTTCTACAAAGTGTAGAGATGGATATAAATTACATGATCGTAGTTGTAATAAATATTGTGATTCAAATTGTAAAACTTGCATTTTTAGTCTGGTTTTGTATTATTTTACATGCTAAGAATGCTATCCTTAAAATGGGCTTCCTACATTTAGTGTTGTTCATGGTTCATGTGTTAAATGCCCGTATTTATGTGAAGTTTGTTATCCTAGAAACCTCGAACAGATAGAAGTATATTATTAAATAATTATAAGAAAATCAACAGTAGATTTATTTCAACTGAAGAAAATCAGTATTTAACATATGCATGTATCAAATCAGCTCCAGGCTACTCAATTGATAATAATTTATAAGTAGTGAAGTATTTTGATAACGGCAT